>JAXQKB010000128.1:0-240063 GCA_037042295.1 Irpex sp. Y119-03 | reverse complement strand
AAGTCAAGCTGAGAGCGCGAAGTTTGAGGGTGAACTGTGCGGGGTAGATTGCTTGTCGCTACTCTACGCATACATGCCCTATTTATACGTGTCCGAGACCAATGTCCGTAGGTATAAGACCAGCAGAGAAAGAAACGACGAAACAACAAAGGTAAAGCTTCGGCCGAGGAACGAGAATGAGTAAGGCAAAGGGCCGAGCATGTAAAGGAAGATATGTCAAGGAAAGTCGGGTAAAACGCGCCAAGGGAGGGCCGAGAGAGCAACGAGCGAGGGGTTACTAAGAAAATGTCCTAAAAGTGCGATAGAGTCGGGCAAGCGGGAGGCAAGGACGAATAGGACGAGGGATGAAGGGAGGTGAGAATAATAATGAACACAAAGAGAGATGACAGAGAAACTCAGCGATGTCGGGGGTGCGAGCCTCGAGGCTAGCAGCGTATGGGCGCAGCGCACCCGAGGACACGTCCGAGGGCACGCAAGGCCGAGGGAGCCGAGCAGCCAATACCAAAGTCGATGGCGCGGACGCCTTGGCCGAGCTAACGCACGGAGCCTTGCACAGGAGACGGCTGGTCGACTGGGATAGGAAGGAGGGCGAGATGGCGGTGCGTATAGGCGGGATGGACCAAAGCGGTAAGGGAGTCGGGATAGCGGGCGCTGAGAAGGACGGCATTGGCCGAGGTTCGATGCCTGGACCGAGGTCAGCCACGGGCGCTCGGACGTGGCCGAGTCTGCGTAGGGCTATGCCCGAAGCTTCTGAGAAGTCGAAAAGAAGCTGTTAGAGTTCTAGGGGAGGCGTGGCGTGTGTTGAGCGTGTCACCGGGCGTTTAGAATTATTGCAAATCATGCAACAGTAAATAATCCCTCACAATTAAAAATGTATCTGGGTGGTATGGCTGGCACTGGTAAATCACAAGTTATAAAAGCACTTATACAGTTTTTCTCGAGTCGTACGGAAAACCATCGGTTTATGTGTATGGCACCAACTGGCTCTGCAGCAGCATTAATCGGCGGCTCCACGTATCATTCTATATTAGGCATTAATCCATATCGTGAGAAAAATGAACAGCTTACATCAGCCGATGAAATTAGAAGTCATTTAATGCATGTAGACTATATATTTATAGATGAGATATCCATGATTGATTGTCACAACTTGTACAATATAAGTAAACAAATGTGTCAAGCATTAGGTAATGAAACAGAACCATTTGGTGGTAAAAATATAATATGTGCAGGTGATTTTGCACAGCTTCCTCCTATTGATAGTAGTAAAGCTCTATATTCTCATGAAGTTAGTTCTTTAGCACATACTACACAATCACATACTCAACAAGAATCTTCATTAGGCAAAGCTATTTGGCATCAATTCACTACAGTTGTTATATTGCGTCAAAACATGCGTCAAAAGTCTCAAAGTTCTAATGATGCCAGATTTCGTACAGTATTAGAAAACCTACGATATAAGTCATGTACAAAAGAAGATATCCAATTTCTACGACAACGTGTAAGTAATGCAAGTCCTGGACATCCAAGATGGAATGAACCTAACTTTCGTAATGTATCTGTTATTACATCTTATAATGCAACAAGAGATAAATTTAATGAATGTGGTGCAGATAGATTTTCAAAAGAGATCAATCAACCTCTAAAAACTTTCTATTCTGTAGATCGTTATAGTAATAATATGAATCAAAGAAAAAGACAAAGACAAAAAAATATTGATCATGTTCGTAAATCAGACAAACTTAATCAGTCAGATCAAATTTTATTCTGGTCTCTTCCACCTAGTTGTACAAATAATCATCCTGGCCAGTTAAAATTATGCATAGGAATGCCAGTGATGATTAAAAAGAATAAAGCAACGGAATGTGGTGTAACAAATGGTGCAGAAGGTATTGTTGTTGGTTGGAAGTCTAAAGATCTTGATTCTACTCACGAGACTTTAGAAATAGTATTTGTAAAATTAACATCACCACCATTACCAATAAAGCTTGATGGTTTAGAGGAGAATGTAGTACCTGTTACAGCTGAGGCTATTAATATATCATGCAAACTACCAGGAAATAAATATCGAACTATTAGCAGAACTCAAGTTCCACTAATTTTGAATTTTGCAATGACTGATTATGCATCACAAGGTCGAACTCGAAAGTATAATGTAGTTGACATACATAATTGTCGTAGTCATCAAGCTATATACACTTGTTTGTCAAGAGGTTCTTGTTACAATCAAACTTTAATAACACAAAACTTTACAGACAAACATATGACTGGAGGCATTTCTGGATATTTAAGGCAAGAATTCCGTGAACTTGAACTACTGGATGAAATAACTAAAGTTCGCCATGATAATAAATTGCCTATAGGAGTAGGTGGTAATACAAGAAATCATATAATCTCTTCCTACCGAAAAGCAAAAGGTAATAATTATATACCCAAATCAATGCCTCAAGTTCTTCAATGGTCTAAAGACAGTTATAATATTGAAGACCCAATTGATGAAATGGAATGGCAGATTGTAAACAAAAAGAAAGTAGTTAATGATTCCACTAAAAATAACAAAGTAGTACAGAAAGAAAAAGTCAAACTACTGCCAAATTATATACCAGCAAAGGGTACTTTACAATTAGACAGAGTTAGCACTATAGAACCAAAAAGAATTATTCGTAAACGTACACTCAGTAATACAACAGCTCTCACTCCGTTGCAAGAAAATAAAAAACTTAGACAATATGATAATACAAGTGCAAATACTTTACAATCACCCAATGGTTTCATTTGGAATAGTAGCACTTATAGTTGTGCATTCGATAGTTTGTTTACAATTTTACTACATAGTTTAAAGGAAAACCTATCTACATGGAATAATTCAATTTCTGATATGAATGAACACTTGCAAGAGTTTTATACTATATTTACTAACGTGGAACGTAATAATACTAACTTGACAGAGGGAAGAAATCAAATACACAACGATCTGGCTGAAATATATCCACAAGCATTTAATAATACAGGGCTAGGAAATGACGTCAGAGAGTTATGTTACTATATGTTAAAACCACGTCAATGCAATATATTACAAATCAATTATTGTAAATCATGCAATAGTAATATATCACAAGTAACTCGTAATGGATTGTGGACTTTTTATTGTTCAACTACAGTGTGGAAAACAAAAGCAATTCGAGCTGGTTCTTATAAGAATCAAACTTCATCTACTTGGATGAAAGCAAATTTAATACAACACAGTCGGAAAAAATGTATGAACTGTAAAAAAACACTTGAAAAGCATATCAGATTTCAACATGCACCATGGTTTTTAACTATGTATATCACTGATAACATACCTATACATTGTCAACATCACATTTCAGTAGATGGATACGAATATAGACTAACTGGAATAATATACTATGCAGACAGACACTTCACTTCACGGATTATAAGTAAAGATGGAAGCATATGGTATCACGACGGTATTCAAACTCAAGATCAATGTAGATATGAAGGAAATATAGCAATATGCAATCCAAATGTACTACATACATGTAATAATACCTATAAATACTCAGTAGTATTGTACGAAAAGATATAAGACATATACTGTATTATTTTTAAAAGTAATGGATCAGGAATCGTACCTTTGCCGCTTGCCGGCCTGCTCAACACAAGTCCAGTTTCATCCGTCGATGCAGGTGTTGGTTTTGCCTCATTTCGTGAGTTAAAGCCAATTCCGAAGGTTGCTTCCTTGATAATCGGCCTACGACGTCGCGGGGGTTGCGCCTGAGGAGTGGACGTACTTCTTGAGGAAGACGACAAGGACGTGATTCTTGGCAGGCCAGGAGCAGGCTTCCTCCAGGTTCGTGACGGGGAAGATTCCTGCGTGGTAGGTGTGTATTCCGTGAGTCTGGTCTCGCCTGCCATGAATCGAGGTTTCTTGGGGGGAGTCGACTGCCCTTCCGGCGTGGCCATGGTGTGTTGCACGACTTAAAAAAAACCGCAGAGATGAGAGCGTAACCACTGTCACGCCTTGAGTAGTATGAAGCTTCGTCCGACCACTGTCGAACGCGGGACGCCACTGGCAATCCCTCCGAGCGAAGATAGAGTAGAGGTGCAGAAGAAAGAGATTTTTCAGTGTCTGAGTCACGGTCACTTTCTGTTTACTGATAAGATGAGCGCGCGAGGTACCAGTGCCGCCCCACTCGTTAGCGCCTGATTGCGAGCGCAATACTATTCTCGAGATATCGCACAGGAAATAGATACATGCATTATCGAATACTCTATCGTAACTCCTCACATACAGTAAAATATTCACTAAGATCTGGTATCTCAAGTCTCACTGTACCGGGGTCTCGCCAGTCTACCCAGTCCTCTCCCTGTCCCAACGTTGACAACCATTCCATCTGAGACAGATCCTTGGGGCGTATGTCATCCAAGGTCAGGTCATTGTGCAATAGAATAGCCTCCACGATGACTTGCGCTGCGACAAAATCCGCCTTGGCTTCCGGATTCTGGACAATATTGCTCTTTGCCTCCACTGGGCTGACATCCGCTGGAGCGTATAGATTCGCCCAGAGAATGCATCTCGCAAGGGAGATGAAGGGTTTCCGTAATACTGAGGATGAAGGTAAGAGAGGGTTCGTATCTTGATCCGTCACTTCTTACCGGAGGTCTCAGGCTTAAATACCAGTGCTATGGCCATTCTACTGAACAGGCGCAAACAACCGGGGTGCGACGCATTGATGGCCTTTTGTGAGTTAAAGGCCGCACATGCACGGGCTACTTCTGTCAGGTGCATACTCTCCAACGCGAAGAAATGACAGCCCTTGAATATACTCCTCTCCGGAGTGTACACTTGATGGATCACACCAGGCGGCTGGATGCTGAGAAAGCGTCAACGGTGGGTAAAGTACTCAACAACATACACTCACAGTACAGTGCCTGGGGCCACAACGGTGTAGACAGGATCTGCGTAGTGCTGTATGTCCTCACTGTTGTTCGCGTGGATCACAATCGCGTTGTACGCTTGCATAGCCTCCACCAAACTCGAGTGGGCCTTCTTAAACACCAGATAACTCCAAATTTTCAGACCCTCTTCACCCACGACAGCAGTCGCAAAGCCCCCGCCGTCGAGGTGTGGGTGTGTCAGTGCTCCGCTAGACGACAAGAGTACCCAAGCGAAGGTAGAATGTATGTCGGTCTCAAGCAGAACAAAGCCGGTACTGCCGTTGAGGTCGTAGAGACGCTGCTTCAGCATTTGCTCCACAGTATGCTTCAGTTGTGCCTTTTGACCGCCTGATTTCCTGTTGGATGCGGAGCTGTCGGCATTCCTCGAACCACGCGCAGGTTCTGGTCGAGGATTGCGGTCCCGATAAGTCAGTGTCGGATTCGAGGAGAAATTGAGAGGGCTTACTGTCTGTTGTTAGGCTCTTGACGCCCAGAGGGGTCTTGCCTGTGCCCGTTTTGTGTTTCTTTGGTGGAGGAATGTCCTCAGGTGGAGTAGTTGGGAGACGCTTGGGGTTATGCGCGCGTGAGCTTCTGCTGGGGCCACCGCCATCTGATGTACGGTCTGGCCGCGTCTCACGATAGTCGGGGTCAGGACACTCTGACTGCGCGGGGTCCAGCTCAGTTCGGGGCGAAGAGGGCGGAGTTGTCAAGGGAGACAACGGTGGCTCGGTCTCGGCGTCGTCGTTCCGTTGCTCTTGCCCAGAGGCGGAAGGGAGATCTGTTGTCACTACGGTGGGCGCCGACGATTTAACAGGAGAAGTTTTCTTGGGGGGCGGCGGTGGGGGGTGTATGTGATGTTTGATGGGTTCAATATCGGACGGGGCAAAGTTCACATTTTTTGTCGAGTTCAGAGCTCTCATGGAGGATGCCAATGCGCTGGATATACTCTCAGAATACCGTAGATTAGCTTGCTACACATGATTACTCACCTGACTTCCTTAGGCATTCCTAGCCGTCCCAACACGGCCATGTCAAGGCAGTTGACGCGGTCGTTGGGATTCTTTTCAGCTTTGATAAATCCAGGCATGGTTCCTTTCACGTTTTCCACCGCTAATATTCCAGTCCTCAGTCGTGAATGTAGGTCAACGGTATCTTGTTACCTACGTTTGTTCAACCTCTCGAACATCTCCGTCTGTAGTGCCGCTGCCAACATGGAGTGAGCTTGCGGGAAGTTAGATAGGCTACAATATACGACTTACACTGCCATTCGAAGGGGCTGAGGATCGTTCTATCCGTGAGTGTCAGCAGTGAGTATTCATTCCATGTAGTTTTCGGCTCCTCGTTTGTGAGCATAGCCACCGCACGACCTCGAGACAGGATTGCCATCTTTTCTTCTTCATGCTTCAAGTGCTCCTCGGTCGGTGCAAAGCGCGAAGGGTGTTGCAACAAGGAGACCATCGGAAGGCCGCCCATGGTTCCAGGGCATGGTGCAGTGGCATCTTGGCCCTTGGACATCCAATATAGGAGCTCTACGTCCGAGTGCTGGCGCAAGACGATTAAATCAGTCTACAGTAGTCTATTGCTACTCACAGGTCCTGGGTACTCTGGGTCCGGTGGCATCCAGGGGAGGAAGACTTCCATTCCGTTCGAGAACGTCGTATGCCCTGCGTGCCTACGATGGTCTAGAGGGAATCTGTACTTGCTGGCAGGAAAAGGGCTGTGAACCGGCTGTGCACTGACGACGTAAACTGTGATATGTCAGGACCACCCTCATGTGAAAGTCTTATGGCGAAGGCTCACCTTCGCTAGGACCACCTGTTGAGGGTTCTGAAAAGTCATTGAGCAGAATTATGTGAGGTTAACGAGAACACTAACTACCAATTCGATTCGACGACTGCTCTTCGTCCACTGTCTGAGCAGCCACCTGACCAGCGTTGCGACCTTCGTAGTGCCTCTCAACTGCATCAGGTTCAAGCCCCTCTATTCCTTCGAAGTGAGCAGACTACTGCAAGGCGAACGATAAGGCTATGTACCTATCCGAGTCGACGACTGCTCTCTGTCGACGGTCTGGCCAGCCCCCTGCTCAGGGTTCTCGTCTTTGTCCCTCTCAGCTGCATTGGCCTCAGGCACATCGGTCTCGTTGCCATTGTAGAGCTGTTGTTCGCGGAGTCGGTGATGATCGAATTGAGCGTTGCAGATGCGGACGCAGTCTTGTTCCGTCATGGCCGGGTAAGGCTTCCCGCACGCCTCGACCATAGCGGGCGACGAACGTCTGACTGCCTGTGGTATCGGACCTGCAGAGTCTTCTTCCACTGACCATGAAGGACGCTACTCTAAGTTTGGAATGAACGTACCTGCATAAGGCCATTCTTGACGCTCTTTCCTGAAGGTTTCACGGGCAAGGTACTTGAAGTGGCCGGCCGTTGACCAGCCCAGTATACGGCCGGCGATGTAAGGGCACTTGTAGTGGACCTTTTTTACCCATATTTTCTACGTGCCGCCTTCCTCCTTCATGTAAAGATTCTCTCGCGTCAACCAAAGGTCGCCCGTAATGCCCAGAGAGGTTAAGGGATCCTGACTCGATTGGTAGGTGACGAAAGCCCCCGTGGAGGTTTTGCCGGTCAAGGATGGCACATGGCGGTTCTGCGGCCAGTCTGAACCATTCCTGATTCCTTGTTGAACTATAAAGAAAACGTAGATGGGGATGGCGGATTCGTCTATGACATGACGCTCTGTGGGGTCTAAGAAGTATTTCAGCTGAAAGCACCGTGGCTCATGCAATAGAATATGCTCACCGATTTTGATGTCTTCGTGAACATGGAAGTTATAGTAGATGGAGGCGGCCATGCGCAGCCAGCACTCTCGAAGTCGACCGTGGACACGACCAAGCACCAGTGGGGCACCACTGGAGGAGTGCGACAGATACTGGGGCGTGAACGTCAATGATGGGGGCGTGACCACTGTCGCGCCTCCAAGTCGTGGAAAATATCGTACGACCACTGTCGAACGTGGAACGCCTCTGGCTATTCCGTGGAATGACACAAATGGGAGAGAGAGAGAGAGAGCGCGAGAGAGAGAGGAGGGATTCGAGCGCCTCTTGCTCACCGCGCATTGAACAAGCGCGCGATGCACCAGCAGTGGACCACTTTTTTTGGCGCGCATCGGCCTACGCACTATGTAGGAACGAACCCTGGCACTGTAGATTCGTTCGATTTACCGGTATTCATACTTTCGTAGACGCTAAATGAGTATATGTAGGAGTAGATTCATCCAACGGGTTTATAGACACACTAAATTGAACGACAGCTTCTACAACAGGAATTCATACACTAATAAGCACCGGGTAGGCGTCCTACTTCCGTACGTCCTCGTTTCAAAGCGGATACTGGGCGAAATATTTGCCTACTAATTTATTGAAGGCTTTGCAGCTGACACAACCCTGAAGACGGACGAAAATGACGTCCAAGGCCTGAGGATACCCGTGGATCACGGCCTCGAGATCAATGAAGGGACCCCAATTGCACAAATTGGGATAGTAGACGGCGATCCTATCACTTTCGAACAAGGCCATGTCGTCAAGGATGGCCTGGAAGTCCCTGAAACGGAATTCGTTCGAGATTACCAATTGCTCGAAGGTTAGTGGGTCTTCGGCAGCCTTGTCAACGAAATAAGTGCATTGTACGCGTAGGGTGAGCGAGATAGCAAATACCTGGTACCAAAAGTAGACGGTGAAATGTGTATAATCCATTCGCCGGAGCACTTCAACGCCCACGTCCACGTCGGGCTTGGACTTCTTGTTTATGACGTTGATCTAATGTGACATTAAAACATCATCATTCTCCTCTGGCGAAGGTTCACTCACCCGTTTCAACTTCATGGTAGATGCCGGCCTTTTCGAGGAACTCCTGGATCCGGAGGAGGAACCGGAGGGCTGGGAACTATCGGCCAGTGTGATGGGGTCGTCCTTCGATCCCTGTGACAAGGAACGTTGTCAGTGAGTAGCAAACGCCAATGGATGAGACTCACGTTGCTGGACTTGATCATGTCAGGGGAGAACAGTGGATCGATACCTTTAGGTAGGCCTTCTTCCTGCTTGACACCTCCGAACGGAAGTCCACCGGCGGGCAGGGACACCGGGACGTCTTTGAAGGGCGGAAGTTCGAAGGGGTTGTACAAGGGCCTACTGAGCAATCCGCCGCCGAGAGCCTAGGGCTTGATGAGTAAAACTGTCAGAAGTGAAGAGATAAGAGCGTACCAAACTATTGTTCCTCTGGACCCGTTCCGGAGGCGAGGGTGTCAAAGGACTCAGAGGAGATGAAAGCAGTTGTTCCAGGGCAGAAGAGAGAGCAGCCGAGCCCTCTGCTACCATGGGCATAGATTCGACGGAGGAAGAGGCTCGGACCGCACCTTTGGTCGGTGTGGAAGGGACGATGGAGGAAGGACCTGCGCCATCTTCCTGCGTGGGCTGCGAGGGGGATGGAGAGGGGTTGCCTGTAACGGCAGACGGCGCTGGAGGGGAAGCCAACGACGCTCGCCACTCGGCGACCAGGACAGCCCGCTCGGCTTCAATACTGTCAAGGAAGCCCTCCGGCAAAGGAATGGGGTCTATTACCCAAGCCTTCCCGCATACATGGCACTGTAAATACATCAGATCTTCGCAGGGACGGATGCCACAGGAATAGCTCACATTGAATGTGCCGCCGCCGACCATGCCCTGCTTCTTATTCCAGGTGACGTTGTATGTACCGGGGGGACAGAGAGTGTCTCGGCAGCGGGTGACGTTCACGCCGTGAAGTTCTGCTTGACGATACAGGGTGGTGTCAATACGCCCCTTGAAGCCTTTGGGCATGACCGACACTGGTAGATCGTTGGGATTACCAGAGTAATCCGTGCTAGGGTAGTTACGGGTCCGTGGGGTGCCCTCCTGCTGAGGTGAGGATGACTGGGTCATTTTCGATGGGGCGTGAGCCATGGCAAGGGGACGGAGACGGGGACGGGGGGCGACGAGAAACAGATCTTCTGGAGCTCTCTGGCTCTTTTATAGGACCAGAAGAGGAAGGGGAGTGCGAGGACTGAATTTTCATATCGGTGCTCGCGGTGATTGGATCATTTTCTGCCGGCGGAAAAGATTTACATGAAATTATGACTAGCGCTATCTACTTAATGAACTGGCCGTTACTTCGGTGCACTACAAGATATGAGATCTGCATGAGATGTGGTTCAGTTCGTAACAACGACGCTCACCTGCGGCCAGACTTATTCTGCAGATCAATCGCCTGATCCCATAACCACGAGTGTGGCCGCGGGGCTTTGAGACCTCGGCCGAATCTGGACGTGCCAATGACAGGAGTCGCCTCTGTTGTCGAATGAGCTGAACCGAGCACCATGCCCGAACTAGTCGCCTGGTTCACGAGTTTCGTCTTCTTCGTCGGCGGATGGCTGACCGTGCCAGGAGGAGGACCTTTTCTGCGGGGCTTTCGTTGTTTCTTGGAAGGAGGTCGGGGACCAAGGTCCGCGGGTGGAGGAGGGAGTGTCAGGAAGGGAGCCTCTCCCTCGGCAGGAAACGTAGGCGGGGCGGTTGCGGTACTGTTACCATCCGCGTAAGCAGAAGGTAATCCCACGGTTGGATCTTCTGGCAGAGTCACTGGCAACTCGACGGCTGTCAAAGGCTCGGGCAATTGCACGGCTTCAACGTCTTGCAAAGCCGTAGGTACCGGCGAGATTACAGGAGGAGGAGGCATATCAGGTGCGTCCCCATGAGCTGGTTCGTTGACAACGGCTGAAGGAACGGTTTTAGAAATGAAGACTCAGCGCATGACGGAGGACNAGGAGGAGGAGGCATATCAGATGCATCCCCATGAGCTGGTTCGTTGACAACGGCTGAAGGAACGGTTTTAGAAATGAAGACTCAGCGCATGACGGAGGACTCACGAGCGTGCAAAGCCGCAAGTACAGGCGATTTTGCAGGAGGAGGAGGCATATCAGATGCATCCCCATAAGCTGGTTCGTTGACAACGGCTGAAGGAACGGTTTTAGAAATGAAGACTCAGCGCATGACGGAGGACTCACGAGCGTGCAAAGCCGCAAGTACAGGCGACTTTGCAGGAGGAGGAGGCATATCAGATGCATTCCCATTAGTTGGTACGTCGAGAGCTGAAGGAGTGGCTTTTTAACATGAAGACTGAGGACGAAAGGAAGTACTGACGAGAGTATAACTCCTGGAAGAACACGGCCACCTGCGAGTTGAAGTGTTCTCTGTTGATATTGAAGACACTGCATAAGTGATCTGCCAGACTTTTTCCATCGCGACTGTGATCTAGCGCGTTCTCCAGACTGATGCATGTTAGAAAAGGCGCAGACATTGCTTGCATGCCACTCACCAAAGCTCTCGCACTTTTCCATCCGGGTTGGGACCTGCGAAGAAGACGGTGAAGAGGTATTCGGTCTTGTCAGTCCACTTGTGGATTGTTTGCTGGACCAGTTTAGGCAACTGTGCGGCAAAGCTGCAGACACGTCAGGCATATATCGAAGAGATGATCTCAGCAGACGTTACTCTTGTCTGGCGCGTTCTGCATGGTCTGGCGCGGGTGAGTGTTCAGACGGCGGTGGCTCGCTGGAAGTGGTGGCGGGCATACTCTGCTGGTCCGCGGCGACTGGAGGGGGGACAGTGGGTAGCTGGAACACACCGAAACCAGGCGGAGGAGGGGACGAGGGCAGCCGAAGCTTGAACTCTGTCGCGTGGCCCTGCTTGTTCGAGCTGGCCCTCTTGACCCAGCTCATGATAGCCTAGGAATTGTGAGTTGAGCGAAGGCATTTACGAAGTCCGAGTCGACGTACCACCTTGAGCCTGTCAGTATTAAGCCTTTCTTCGCGGTGCGCCGCCGTCTCATTGGTCTTCATGATGGGTGCAGACCTCCCCTCGAAGTGCCGTATTTTGCTGCATGCTGCGAACTCCTCTCGAGTCTCTGCAACAAAGTAGTCAGAGAATCTGACAGGGTATTTCTCGAGAATATGTGCGGCGGCTCGAGAGAGACCGCCTGTCTTTCCACCCTTGATACGACCCTTGAGAACTGTCTTAGGGCTTCCATCGTCATTAACCTCCACCACTCGCGGCGTATTGCTCTTTACCATCTCCTGTACCTCTGGCGAGTTCCACATACTCCACAACCAGTCCGTCTCGTCGTTCGTCCACCTCATGGCCGACATAGGAATGTTGTGTTGTGTGTGGCGGTGGGAGTTGGGTGATGGAGGTGAGGAGTCCACGACACGATTTGCCAAGTACGAAGATGAGCTGACGGATCGGTTCACTTGCGGGTTCGCTCCTTGCTCTCCTTGTGGGCGGCTAGAAGGAGGGTGTCGGGCAAAACGTACATATCGTTCGGGGGCAGATACGACTCGATAGTTACAGACAAGCACAGAGATCAACAAGACAGGTGACTAGAGGCTAATCTACATGCACGTCATGGGGAGGGTGTGGAACTCGGGGAGGTTGAAGGCGCGGGCTGGTCCACTCGACCCAGCGAGCGATAGCCTGGGATTGAGGGGTGAGCGAAGGCGACTACGAAGCAAACATGGACCTACCATTTGAAGCCTGGCAGGGTTCAGCCTTTCGTCACGCTGCTCTACGGTCTCGTTGAACTTCATAACGGCCCTGGGCCTACCCTGCAACTGTCGAGTCCTTTGGCGTGCTTGAAACTCCTCCTGGGTCTCTGCAACAAAGCAGGCAGAGAATCGTAATCGGTATTGGTCGGCAATATATGTGGCCACGGTAGAGAGACCTCCTGGTCGTGTGCCCCTGTGAGCCACCTTGGAACTTCCGTGGTCATCTTTTTCAACGATTTTAAAGATTGCTTCTTACCATGTCCAGAACCTCTGGCGACTCCCACATACTCCATAACCAGTCCGTCTCATCGTCGGTCCACTTCATGACGAGGAGCGGGCGGGTTGACTTGGTAATGGCGATGGTTGGGTGATGGCGAACATAATGCAGTTCATGAAGTATGAAGTTGAGTTCATGGATCGGTTCACTTTCGAGTTCACTTGCTGCACTATTGACGCGCGCTGGGAAGAAAGTGATCAAGCAAAAAATACACGTAAGATTCGGCAGGGGAATAAAAATACAAATCATCGGTCAGGGACAGGCACAGGAATTAAAGAGATGGATGAATAGATACTAATCGGCGTGCACATGAGGAGGATGACGTGGGAGGATGGGAGGTCGGCCAGCCCGCTTGATGAAGGTAGTAACGTAGAAGGACGTTATTTCGTGCTCGGCGCGCCTGAGAACGGGTTCTTCTGCAAGCTCAAGCGGCTTGCATGCTCGCAGAGAGGAAGGAGCCGCAGGACAAGGGTTGAAGTATCATCCCTGCCAGCTATCCATACATGTATGATGCATCATATAGGCTTTAAATCCGTGAGGGAGAGCGCTGCCATGGGCGGTTCTGCGTGTGGGCAGCGGCAAGCCGGCAATGCTTACAAATGCTACGCGGCACCTCGGCCAATGCATACCTAGGTATATATGAGCACGACATACGCCAACATACACCTTTTAGGCGGTTTGCAGTAGGTTGACGCGTGAATAGGATATATATGGTCAGTTTCATGCGAGACACATCACGGGCTGTCAACAGATGGTTACTAAGAACAGTAGGTACTTAAATGGCAGTCTATCGTAGGCCTCGTGACTGCTAATCGTTCCCACCGTTGTTGTCGTGGCGGAGAGCAACAGAGACTTACCCTATTAGGCAGTTATATTATGTTCACTTCCCGACATCGCTCATCCAGCGACGTTGTTGGATTCTGTAAGCAAACGCCCTACTTAGGTAGTTTAACATAGATAGAACTATAAGTTGTCGACGGGTGTTAGTGAAGAGTACCTCTCATCACAACATACCCAAATAGGAAGTTATACGCATTTGCTGTCTGATCGCACTTACTGTAGAAGTAACACGTACTTACTCCTGATTGCGATAGAATTTAGGTGTTATCAGTGGTATACTCGGGTGCCATATCAAACAAGGCTCTGTGATATGTCGTTCCCATGACACTACACCGGCGCTTCCACTCTTTTCGACTTGTTTACTTTCGTAAGTTGCGCATTCATTCACTCGGTACAATTACTACTAGTGAACACATATGCATAATGTAAGCTACAAGACACACATATATTTATATATACTACAAGTCATCGTCTGAGTCTCCACCCTTCAGCGCCGCGAGGTCATCGTCGGAGTCATCTTGTGAGATAGTGAAGAGTCCGACTGCGGCGTCGAGCTCGTTCCCTTGGTTGGCGTTGGCGTCTGCTGTATTGTTCCCCGTAAGCCCCGAGTCCGTCCATACCTCACTAAACCGTTGTCGAAGTCGCTTTTGCAGGTCCCCCTGTTTTGCGGCATACGCGATAGCACCCTGGCGAAGAATGGGGCACTCCTTCCGCATAGCCAACTGCGCACGTCGCTCCCATACCTCTGCATTCTTGGTAAGAGACTGCAGCACGCGCCGTTGTTCTTCTTGTAGGATCTGAACCTCTTCAGCAAAGCGCAGAGCACGCGCACGAGCCCTCAGGAACTCTACACGAAGGGCTGTCGACAGTTGAGTATTGGTCCAATGCTCCATAATGTAGCCTCACCTGATTGCTCTCCCATGGCGTCATCGTCGTCCGCATCGGCTGACATCCAGATCCACGAGATTCGCCGTCGACCCTCGGTCACACCTCCGTCGTCCTCTCGTAGGCAGCGAACGTCTGTGGGCTTAAGTTCACGCCATTCCCTCAGCCACTCTCCCTCTCCAAGTACCGCCTTTCTTGCGTTCCAGGCCGCTCGATACTTGTTTGCTGCTGCCTGTAATTTTGACTCATTGCCTTCGATTTTCTCCCGTGCACGCGTATTGGGCTTTTGGTGACGAACGTTCTGGTTCTTGAACCGTAGCTGGCGAGATTTGATATGGAGATGAACGCGCAAGGTATCGAGCGCGCTGCGCATTTGCCCCTCGCGAAGTCGCATTTCCATGTCGACTAGTCCCGCGACACAACTCTTCAACTCTTCATCTGTCAGCGAATGAGGTAGGAATAACGAAGCATTGTCGGCGGTCCGAGGGGGAACCGCTTGGCGATGATTTTGTTCGTCCGCGCGTTCTTGTCGAGCCGCAAGCAGGGACACGACGGGCATGTAGATAACTTGAACACCGCGGAGAGCTGTGATTCGTCGTTGAAGATTGCTTCTCTTCTCAGAAGCCTCGATGGACTGGGCGAGTGTGAGGTTTGCATTGCGAGGGTATTTCGCGGCGAGACGACGTCTAGATCACACAGTCAGTATCCGATCCTTGGTAGTATCCGTGAACGACGTACTGTTGATCTTCAAGGTCTAAGAGACTGGCAAGCATACCGGATGGAGAGACAGCATGCAGTCCCACGGATCCATTGAGTACGGGGGACTGCTCTTCCTCTGCGGCAAGTTCAGCTCGGATCTCGGCTTCACTCGGACCTAGAGTACTATAAGCACATCGCGAGGTACTACAGGGAGACGACAATACTCACCAGATGAAACAGAATCATAAGGGTCGGGGAGGGTAGTGTCGTTTTCCCACCGGAGCACTTCGTCAGTCCACTCTTGTACGTGCTTCTCTTGCAAGTCCTCCTTGAATTCCTCAAACCACTCTTTGTATTTCTTCGCGTCCACTCGAGCTGCCCTGATTCGTCTCTGCAATAGTTTCCCTGTGATACGTCAGACGGTGTCAATGTACAGTGTAAAACAATGACTCACCGAGTGATATCAGCTTCAACCAGTTAGACCACCCGATATGATCCTCGGTGGTGTCATGCCTTGAGCCCGGGCCCATTTCACGAATACTTGCCGCGATCGCATTGCACATCGCCCATAGACGTTCGATCTCCTCGCCGTCTGTACGTCCCACGCCTAACATCATGTTCAACGAGAATTTGTGGTGGTCCAAGCTCTTGTGACCCATGAAGTGATATTTCGGGATGGCGTAGCGAAGACTGCCCTCTGGGATCTCGAATTGGAGATGATCCGGCAGCTGTTGCAACCGTTCAAGTAGGCGAGGCGTCCACTGGCACGCGATGTCATATGACACGACCTTGGGCAGCTGAGGATCCAAGTTCTTTGCGGCGGAGGCCCACACATAGTCCACGTTGGAATATCTGTAACGTGGATGAGACTCTAAGCCGCAGACCGTAAGTTGTGCGACGTACCTTTCGCCCTTCTGAAGGTCACCTGCGGCGTTCGGTAGAACGAAACCATGACGAGAACAAACAGCCATAACAACGCCCGTTGTCGCGTAACCTTTTGAGAACTTGTTATTGGCGTTCATTAAGGCCGCGAAGCCTGTGCAGGTGCTAATCTAGAAGACAATAAGTTCATACGCTATCGCGAACGCATCTAAGCACTCACATCGTTCTGCTCGGTCAGACTCCGAAGGTATTCACGATAGGAGTCGTCTTTTACGAAGTAACCCCATCCGGAGCCGAGTGCCGGATCTCTGGTCTCGTTCGAAACTGCACGGCGTTTCAAGCGAAAGTTCGCGTCGATAGCGATGAAAAGAGTGTAAATAAACCTATAATGTCCGTTGTTAATGCATGCTGGCATACTAGGTCAGAGAGACATACTTTAGATCATCGGAGATAGTTTCCCAGTTGTCAGGGAGATTATAACCCGGCCGCGGGCAAGCCGGGCACATCACGCACAGGTCGCCCTCCTTGGTCCCCTTGACCCCCGTTAACTCGTGCCCGCGACCAGCCCTTGTGATGCTCTTGAGATGGCGCCACTCGCGGACCATACGGAAAAACGCCTTCACTCGATCCTACACGCTGAGATGAGTACCTCGCTCGAGCACTTAAAGGTAGTACATACATAACGAATACCGAGTCCAGTGTTGTCTGTTAGCTTCTCGAGAGCCGTGTAGTAGTCGTACGTCGTGATCTTGCTCTGTAATGTGGTGGTATGGAAATGCTTGAGTGCGGAGAATGTACAACATGTGGAGGGGTCCGTCAAAGTGGCGGGAAATAACTTGAAGCGCATCAATTGCTGTACGCGCGTTCCCGACTGATGCACTTTAGAGCACTGGCAAAATTGAATATTCACCGGATGCATGCCGTTCGTGTGGATGACGACGAAGGAGCGAGGAGCGGCGACTGATGCGTGACAGATACTCCCGTCGGTGTGCCCGAGATTGATTACAAGCCCCATGTCCCGAAGTGTTATTGGTTCAAAGAAGGCGCCGTTCCATCGCTGTAAATATCTTGTCAGTATACGGTGTCCGAAATAAAACATAATAAATGGGCATACCTCTATCCTGTCAAACGGATGGCTACGGTGAGAGTTCACGCAACACTCTCGACAAACAGGGACCGCGTTGAGACAATCCTTGCAGCGATACGTGGGTACTCGTGTGACGTTGGGAGGGCACATCGGACAACACGTGAGTGGCGCACCACCGAGACCCTCGTGACGTAGCAGCTCGTGGACCATGAATTGGCGGTTGTCAGCCCATTCGAGGAGAGCTGGATCGTGTGTCTGCCCGGACATTAGTTAATGGTCGCTCAAGGAGGTATATGCACTTACAGTGGTGGAAAATTGGCCACGTGGCTGGATTTCTGAGTCTGCGATGAACTGGTGTCCAACGTCGTCTGCCACGGCATCTTCAGTCGAAGTGAAGGGGAGGTCGTCACGGGGAGGGTCTGCATTGGCTGACCCAGAAGGTTGGGAATCAAGGGGAGGAGCGTAACATAAATGCTTCGTGCGCTTCACACGTCGCCCATCCTCAGAGAGCTTGTCGTCGGTGGCTAGAGTGGGGATAGCATCGTCGATACCTGCGGGGATGGTGTAGAGCTCCGTGGGCTTGAATTTACGCCTTCTCGACATCGCATCGGTGTCAAGGGGAGAGGAAAGCGGGAGGGAGCGGGGTTGTGGGCCAGGTGCGGTGGGGTGTTGTGAAGCACAGAGGCAGGCTCCGTGTCAACAACTCCTCGTGACTGTTTGATGCAATGCGACCGACGGGCTACCATCGTACCGAGCAACGTTTCGGAGGCGATTTTCTTGGATTCGGCTGTGGCTGGCGTCAGCTTCAGTCTTGATGACAGCGGGGAGTAGACTGATGCAACGGCGAGGAGTGACAGAACGACCGCACATGTACGGATGCATTCTTCAAACCCAAAAGTAAACTCTCAGGCCAGCATAGAAAAGGCATATGCATTGCAACTTCTCACCTTTGAGCGGCTCGCGACAAGTTAATCACCGTCGGGATGTCTTGATGAGTACGCACAGCGAGCGGCGGAACGTCTCGACTACTGCTTGAGGACAGAAGTCAGCCTTATTGGGAACAGCATATCATAATGTCACGTACCTCACGATCGTTCCGAACGTCATCAACGCAAGTAGGTCCTGCGTTGCAGAAACATATCACTTCTGGCTGTTCATTGCAGACCTATGGCTTCAGTTAAGTGGTAAACATGTGAATCTAGTGATTGAGACGTACCATAGTAGATAATGGTCGCACCAGTCCCTACGCCTCCCATGACTACACCTCCCAATCGCACAATCGATGACTCTTATAGTATCTTACAAAGTTCGAGTCAGTACATATCTCTGCATTGTTCGACTGGGCAGACTTACAGCTGATTGAGTAGTCATGTAAAGGATACGCGACTGAGAGGCTGCAGTCGTCTGTGATGGAGTATGTTGAGGTGTACGTGAGAATTCATCGACACCTTATAAGTAGCCGATTGGCGCTGAAATTCCAACATACGCTATCAAACAAGCAGCGATACAGTGGGCCAGCACTCCCATGTCCTAGATAGCTGAGCATTTTCATAGCATCAGGCACACGATAATTACGAGTAGTGATGAATTACAAGACATCCCCAAGGTACCACCGACCCATGCATAAGTATACGGCTGTGCAACATACAGTCCGTACCCTAATAGTCTTTTAACTCGAAAGACACGGCATCTGGGCATAAAACGAACAAGGTAGAGTATGAGAAGTGAGAAGCTGTGGTGACTGAAACAGGCATATGCGTAGACTTGGGTACAGTACCTAATTTACAGTGTAGAATCGTCCATTATGCTTACTCGTATAGCGACGTTCAAGGCTTGCACACTCCAATACCTCGGTATAGTGGTGCACATTTTTTTTCACCGGAGAATCTATCAACTATCTGGAATGTGTAGTATTATATGTAAACTCATTGTGCAAGAGATATCTAAGCTTATCTTGACGTTGTGCGTGCGCAACGAGCTGACCAACATATGGGAACATATACACTTTTTCGAAATAGCACTGATCTTGGTCTCGAAAACTAAGGTATACGGTTTTATGAATACCTGATGATCGAATATTGAGATGACTTGCCCTACGACTGTCGCAATGGTCCACGCAACATATTGAGACATATGTCCGGGAAGGGATTTGTAACTGATCTTGGTCTCCAAAGCTAAGGTATACAGTCATATTGATACACGGCGATCGAATTTTGGGACGACTTGCTCTACGACTGTGCCAGTACTCTGTACAACATACTGAAACTTATGTTCGGGAAGGGATGTGCAGCGCGCAAAACAGCAGATCATCGACTGAGACGATAACTACGACAACGTCTACGAGTGTTATCTAGACTAGGTGAGATGCATGACCGCTACAAGTAGACTGGCAGAAACAAAACATATAACATACAGCAAACACGTTTGTTCCGCGCGTGCTGGATTCTTGATAGATCAAGGCACATAAGTAGCAATCTCTTACATCTTGCAATTGAATCGTCACGCGTCTGATAAGGGATAAGCACGTGTATTCGATGCAACAAGTCCAAGTACGAACGCTAGACACAACACACAACAAGCGCATACAATCAACAAGCAGCGGGACATAGCGGAGCAGTGACAGTCCATGACAAACCGGCTCGGGGTCAGCAAACAAAAGAAGTAGCGTCCGTGCGAGATAGTGATGGAGGAAAGGTGGTAGCTACGACATTAGGCACGGCGCGTGGGGGAGTGGATGAGATGATGACAGCTACTCTACTCAACGACCTTCATCAGGTGCTGGAAGCGGTCAAAGGCAGCCGCAGCCTTCTCACGAGTGGCGCACGGGAACGCCCAGCCGCCTGGACCTGTGGCGATGGCAGCCTCATACTCTTCCCTGTAGGGATGTCAATCAATGTCGTACATAACTTTAAACTTTGACTTACTCGGTAAAGTACAAGCCAGGCATACGACCGTATATGACCACATAGCCCCGGCCTTGGTGTTGCTCCTCGGTAGCCGCATCACGAGAAGCTTGGGCGGCGGTGGTGGAGGGGCCCGCAGTGGCGTTAGAAGGGCCCGCAACAGGAGTGTTGGGACGAGCGACGTCGGCCGCGTCGAGAGCTTCGGCTTCCTCCATGAAGGCAGAGACATTGGCGGCGTCGGCACGAGCTTGCAGCTCAGCCCTGCTCACCACACGAGGGAAGATGGAGGATGGATGGACGGGATTGACGATGAGGTTAGCCGCACATGCTGCCACCCACTCGTCGTAAGCGTGGTCGACCGTGTCGCAGCCATAGTGGCAGTTACTGGGGAAGCGAGTAACGAGGCTGCTTGCCACAGCCCTATCAGAAGTCATGTCAGTTATATAACGGATCAAACATGCACATCATACTTACCAATTTGTGAAGACACCGGTCTGGCGCCCCGCTATCACGATATGGAGATTGGTCCTATCTTGGAAAGGGGAGAGATCGAACGGCTCGCCCTCCTTCCACTCGCCGGGGACGAGCATGTCGTCGGCGTTGTATCTGGTAGGGCGAGTAGAGGGAGGACGGCTGCATTGCGATTAACAATGGAACAAATACACATATTATAAACTCATGTCACTGAGATGTAGTTCAGGGCGTCGCATAGGGGGTCGACCTCGGTGTCAGTGGTGGAGGCGGTGCTCTCTTCTGTGGGAGTGGCGGCGGCGGCGTTGGTGTTGGCGGCGGTGTTGGCGTTGATGTTGGCGGCGGTGTTGGCGTTGACGTTGGCGGCGCCATTGGCGTTGGCACTGGCATTGTCGTTGGCGGCCTCCGCATGCTGGGCATGCATGGGGCAGAGCACACTACAGGTGCAGGAAGAGTTGGGGTTGCTGCGAGCAGCAGCCTTGGAGGGAACGGGGGCAGGCTTGAAGACCATTGCTGGAAGCGACGTTAGGCAGATGGAGTGGTTGGGGAAAGAGTGAGTGATACGGTGTACCGAGCGAACTGACAGGTTTAAATAGACGTAAGGCGCGTGTACTTAGCGATGAGTGAAGCGCCTTCAAAACGGATATTCGCTGGTTACAATACTCACCGTGAGATATGAGTGCGACATGTATCGAACCACATGAACAGGGCCTTGTTGATGGCTTGGTCCAGACCGCGCAACGGTGGGCATAGGGCGAGTTCCAAGTCCACGTTGTAACTTGAACTCCCACAGGAATGGCCAACGACGACGGCGAAACCGTGGGCGACCAAGAGAAGCTGGCCAGCAAGACTGTGAGCACCAACACCTCCAGCGATCCGCCTACCGTCAACACGATGGCACCACCCGACGCACTGCCGGCTACACCTCAGGCCAGTGCGAGTCCCGCAAATGATGGAACGAGTACTACTGGCAAGGCGGTCATTAGTGAGGCGCAGCTGGCAACCAATCCGCAAGACGTACCTAGCAACAATATCAGCGCTGCTTCGGGGGGTGAGTGTCTCGTGTTTAATTGTACTGGGGCCGATATTAATGACAAAACCGCTAAAGGCGTAGCAGAGCCTGGCGTCACCCCCTCCGCAGGTAGCCAGCAACAGTCTTCGGCAGACAAGGAGGGTGGACCAACACCTGCTGAAGAAATTATCGACATCCATGCAAAACGTACCTCCAAGACGAAGGCCCAGCGAGTGGCGGCGCAAGGCGGCAAAGCCGGTAATCAAGGCCGGTTTCGTCCCGACATCCGCGACTGGCTTGAAACATTTCTCGACGCCTACGTCGCTGTTGACAAAGGCACGAAGGGTACGAACAAGGATCTCGCCGACTTCTGGTTCTTAGTCACGGGGGAGTTCTGGAACACGTACACCGTGGACGACGCACGTGTGGGTATGGCGCTTGATGGTGTTGGGATCCCTGACTCTACAGTAATAAAGAAAACGAACGAGGTAAGCCAAATGCTATTGCCGTTCCGACACATACCTGACGATGACTGAGTACAGTCTATCCGGAGTTTCTTTCGGTACAGAGAGCACCGCCATCGCCCAGCAGACGACAACACGTGGACGCCTCTGCTGAAGGATCTTCGCAAGGGCGAGGAGAGGGGGACGAGGCAGCCGTCGACGTGGCAAGTCTGGATGACCAACAATACAGCCGCTGTAAATGCAGTCTACGACGAGCGTGAGACAACCTCCGCGTTGACGGGTATCGCGCTTCGAAGCATGATAGCAAAGGAGATGTTCGAGAAGCTGCCCCTCGAGGAACAGAAGGCGTGGAAGGTTCGGGGAGATGCAGAGTGGAAGGAGCTCTGCGACAAAGTCGCCGAGGCTGAGAACGGCGAGCCGTCTTCTGACCCTGGGGCACAAATGAAGTGAGTGAGCAGGCGTACAACGTAGACCAGAGAACTGACATATTATACTAGTGCGCGTGAACGGCTGGCCGAGGTACTCACACCGCTTCTGCGGAAAATATGCGAGTACACTGGATTCCAGGCAGTAACCCTCATGGGAGCGGCTCCACCCGTCACAGAGGGCGAGGACTACGTCCTCGGCGTCGTAAACTTTGGCGAGACAGACGAGGTGGTTCCACGTAACTTCAGCGAATTCGACCCGGAGTATTTTCGTAAGAATATTCTGCGTCATTTCTACAAGTTTGTGCTACAGACGAGTAAGTCATCATTCATACTGTTGATGATCAAGAGACTTACCTATCCGCAGAGCCAGTCATCACTAGATCCAGAGACACGACGGCTGAGGCTCCGGCGGCGAAAAAGGTCCGCAAACCAACTGAAACCAGTCGGCGGAAAACGACCTCGAAGAAACAACGTCAGGACAGGGAGGAAGACGAGGAATCAGAGCCAGAGGAGCCCGTCACTTACATGGAAAGCAGCCCTCCCCCTCCAAGTGCTCCGCAGAGCGACCCAACCCCAGCACCGCGCCCTCGCCCTCGCCCTCGCCCTCGACAAGTAGCCGCATCGACGCAGATCGACGAGCCCAGTGTACGCGAGAGTGCATTACGAGGAGACGTACCAGCAGACGTCTTGGAGTGGCTTAATAAGCTCGACAAAGCTGACAGGAACGGCGTGATTGAAGAATGGGCGGGGCTGACCGATTGGGAGTTCCAGAGAGAGTGTACTCTGCTGCGAAACAAGTGGCTGGTTGAGCGCCTCGAATTGGAAGTAGGTGCCGCGAATAACCCGATTGGGAAACCGGCATCAACGGCACCAGAGCAGACACCGGCTGCAGCGCCTACTTCTGTCGATAACTCTCCCACACCTGCCACATGTCCTGCCTCTGCCACGCAACTCTCTCAGTCGCTTCCACCCTCACCTACTTCATCTTCGGCACTACCTACGCAACGAGCGAATACACCTGACGACTCTCTACATGCGCAAGTTACTTCTACGCTCACACAGGTCCCGCCCTCCACGACGGCCATACAGCATGGTCCTTCCCTGGAAGCCGATGCGGTCGCCAACGATCCAGAACTGACAGTAGCAAACGATAACCCAGCATCCGATCCCGCCATCAGGACAAATCACGACACAACGTCCAGCTCCGTCGCCGAGGGCGCATCACTGCCAGCAGCCAATTTGAGCGCCATCGATCTTCCCGCTGTCGCCGATAGTATCGACAAGACGGGCTGGCCTAACTGGATCTCCCAACATTTCACCAGATTCATGAGCGAGGAGTTGCTGGAAGAAGAGAAGCCTGTATGGATGAGAATCGTCGTTGCGTGGGCAGGGATTGAGGAAGCTCAGGAATTTAAGGGCATGGTGAGTACCTGTATACGTGCTATCCTTCGACAACTCACGGCCTTGTTAGCGGTTGAACATGCCCATCGTCCACCGACCTGAAGAAGTCAAAGCATGGGTGAAGAACGGTCGACGAACCCGCATCGCATTCAAGGATACTAGCGAGAAACGTGCTGCAGCATACTGCGAGACCTGGCTACTCTGGTGGACCGAGATTAACCCTGATGGCAGAACCCTATGTGGTGGCCAGCTCTCCCGAGAGAACATCACCGACTGGTCTTCCCTCAAGCATCCCGGTACGAACGGACTCATCAACGTGATCGCCGGGCTCCTCGCATACCACGACAAGGCATCACCAACTGACTGGATGCTGTGCGCTGAAGATGTGTGCTGGACTTTCGAGCAAGTGCTCACCAGCCTGACCACCGCTACAAGCGACGAGGGGGAAGTGCCTGCAACGTATGTATTTCCCGCATCCTTCGAGTGTTCGATTGATATGTATTGTACACCTAGCGGCGCCAAACACCCCCATGACGACGATGCCGACGCCGCCGACGCCGCCGACATCGACGCCAACGGTTCCAGTGCCCGCAAACGTCGCCGCGTCCAGCGCAAGTAGTGTGGCATATAGACGGCCCTGCCGGTGTCTATAGGGTAGTATTACTTACGTCTTCAAGTAGAGCGTACCTACTGTGTCGAATATATTACCTTACCGTGTTATGTCATGATATGTTTTCCCCTAACTACCTGAGACGGAGTGCTAGTGATGCCCACCCCATATCGAGCAGTTATGGCAGCTTCGGCGTCAGTCCAATAAATGAATGCTGCCCATTGATCTATTCTACCGAGAACGCACAATTAACTATTATTCTGTGTAGCGCGTGGATGCCGTGTGGTGCCGTGTGATGCCGCACGCCTGCCGCAATGATTTGGGTACGGTGCGTCGCATTATAATAGCCGCACGCCCTCACAAAGAATAACCATTGTATGATGCATCATGTCTACTGTATATAAGGGTGGTATGATACTTCAACCCTGTGCCAAAACGTGGAGGAAGGGGGCTGTGGCCAGGTGAGCATAAGCTGCCGGAGGCCTTCCAGCGCCTTGCCGCGCTCACGAGGGTGTGGAGAGGAGAGCCCGACAGGAACAGTCGGGATTGAGGACACATGGAAGTTTCGGACAGAAGGTACGGCTTGGGAGATCCATTGTGCGCGGTGAGCGGAGAGCTGAGGATCAGAATTATTGGCATTGTAAAAAGTGGCGTCGAGCATGAGGAGCTCGATCATGAAGCCGACCTCGGAGAGCTCCCATGAGACCTCGCGGCAAATGCCTTCATCCACCTCTGCGATGACCCGCCCGAACCACACCGGTTCTAGAGCAGACGTATCGAGGTTGTGGGGGCCGAAGACCTTGTCGAGTTTGTTCAGAAGGTGACGTCGCTGGGCCACCTTGCTAGCATGAATCCTTGACGAGGTTGAGAAGCCGTCGTCTAGGAAGAGCCTCCACCTGCTGGCAAAGAGGGGAATTCTGTGTTGAAAGCTCCGTGCGATGTAGTACCAGGGCTCGCGAATTCTGAGCCAGTTGAGGACGTATCGAGTGCGTCTGAGGTGACTATCTGAGCCGACGACTAGCGCGGGATCTGGGATCCAGTATCCCCAGGGGCCTTCAGGGGGAGGAGGATATGAGGTGTCCCCGGCATTTTTCAAAGATAGCTTCCAGGCAGGAAGCATGGAAGGGATGCGATCGTTCTGAGTATCTTCAAATTTCGACCGGTCCACATGTTGAGGCTGGCTGTCTAGAACATGGTCGTCAGCCCCTGTCAGCCGCATAGACAAACGAAGACATACTGGATTGGGTGACCTTCCGAGCCCCTTTTTTTTTCGAGCCGCCCGGAGGATGACTGTAACCCCTAGCGGCGGATCCTCCACCCGCCATGGACGTCCCAGCCACAGACGTCACCGAATGACTCACTGCCATTGAATCATCGGACGTAGCGTCCTCAGTGGGAGTGTAAGTGGTTGGGAATGGTGTGGGCTCGATGTCGACGTAAAGACTGCCGCGAAAACATATGGAGGAGATTTGGGCGGGGCCAGGACGTCCCCGGTAGATCGGCGTGCTGCTGTATTCTCCCGAATGAAGCTCAATGCCATCGTCGATTGGCTCCGTGAGGTTGACGAGTTGGAGAATGCCGAAAGAGTCGTCGATATCGACGGATAACCTGAGCAACCACACCGGTATCCCGGCTTGGAAATACATCTGAGCGGCGGTTGGAGAGGTGGTAAATGATCCCATGAGATGGTCATCCACCTGTATAGCAGACCGAAGACGTGATACTTGCGAGACTCGGTCATGCCACAGTAGCCAGGCCTCGGTCATGCAATAATAACGCTCGACTGCCACGAACTGTTGCCGAAGGTCTCTCGCAGTGGCAGGGACTGAGAGCCTATCAAAGGCACTCTCTGTGGCCAGCTGAAGTTGCCGGACAGGGTGGAAGTGCCGCTGGCCCAAGCTCTCATGCTCCTTCTCATACTCCACAATGTCCTCCTCCAACTTGTCCAAACACTGACGAACCTGGTCCAATCGCGCAGACTGAATGACGTAAAGGGAGCGAATGGCTTTTATGGATTTTGACATATCATCGTCGGAGAGTGACCGCCACACGTGAGATTGGCGGAGGGGGTGAGTGCGTCGAGGAATGCAGGAAATCCAACGGTAGGAGACATCAGACACCGCCTCTTGCGGCCACTGGATAGGGTCCTCCATGCCAAACCTGGCGTCTGCTTTCATCACCACCGCAATGTCACCGACGCAAGGACGAGGGACAAAGGACATGTTCGGTGAGGTGATGATGTACTTGGGATCGGGGACGGGCAGTGCAGGGAGAGGCAGAGTAGATGAGACGGTGACGGTGGAAGGGGGAGCGGAGGAGTCTCCATCGTGCGTGGTGGGAGCAGTAGAAGCAGGAGGCACTGGTTGAAGCGGAGGACACCCAACGAAGGTAGTAGGGGTATGGGGAAGATCCGGGGCGGCCTGCGTAGCATGAGCGTCGGATGCAGCGTCTGGGTCACTGTGGTGGGTAATGAGCTGTTGAGACGACGATGTAAGGGGGGAACAAGGCTCTGGCGGGAGATCTGCCTGGTTGGCATCTTCTGGCCTTACACTCGTTCCCGGCTTGTCCAGAGTTCGACGATCACGGACTCGGGATTCATCCCGGCGAAATACATCGGCCACAGGGTCTCTAAGCTCAGCAGCAACTTTGGCATCGTAGAAGCGAACTGAGGAGAGGTGTGAGCTTTTGGAAGAGCGCGACAGTGGTTTCAAGCAATTTACCTTGGTGAGTGAAAGGATCCACGAATTTGGCCCGTGTCCTCCACGAAGACGAGTCAGATGGGGGTGTGTGCGAGGCCATGACCAGCAGGTAGACCTAGGGGACGCGTGGACGACGGTAGGCTGCCAATGAGAGGTTCCCCTTGAAAAATCAGCCACGAACAAACGTCTAGCATTCGACGATTGAACGTTCACGCCCACTGGCGCAACGGCTGTGTCCGACCACTGTCGGAGGTGTTCGTAGGGAATATAAAGTGGAGAGATCCTATGTTGAGAGGCCGTCAGATGCAGAAGTGGGTAAAGGAAAAGAGTACTTACCTGCGTGAAACACCACTTTGAGAGTCTCAGTGCGAGCCGAGACGTGAGGGTGACGAAAAGGCAAAAGACGACGACGACGATGACAGTCGATGTCGAAGACGACAGTGAAGACGGCGGCGGCGGCGGCGATGGACGACGAAGATAAGAGAAGAAGGCGCGACGGGGAAGTGATCTTCGTGGACTGGGAAGCGCTGTCAACAATGTCACGAGACCGCGTCAATCTCGGAGCGCCGGCTACCGTCGTCATAGATGCGTTCCGATCAAGGCACGGACTACTCACCAACACCTCCTGCCTTGACGGTACACAAGCGACGATGGGACCGCCTGCGGCATCCCGCCTTCCGTGCTCGACAGAGGTCGTGCATGGGTGGTCTGCTTGTGAATGCGAGACAGTGGTCTCGCGCTTCAAATTGCTTCAGGGCATGTGCCACAGGACTAGGAGGTATGTGGCCTTTCCTGTCTTGACCAGGCGGTTTCTAACTGGGCTCAACGACGTATATGGGCACATCACGGATTTCTGAAAGAATGCCGCTCTGTGACCTTCAGATGCGCAAGGAGAGAGGCGAGACTGTGTTCTGGGGGACTGTGTCAAGGTAAGTTGATTGTGAGAGTGACAGAGTTCACGATCCACGACCAGCGCAGACAGTGCGTGTATGCCGGAAGCCTCAAGGCAACACACAGATATCCGCACGGCAGTGGTACGTGAGACGAGGAAGAAGAAAGTCGGCCGCAAAAAGAAATGAGGTTGAAGTTGGTTGCGCTATAAGGCTTTCGTGCAGGCGACCGTACGCGTTAGATCATTCTGTGATTTCTGATGGAGGATATAAGGGGACAGATGCTGGCTCCTGGTTGGCTGGTAACAATGGTCCAGGCAGTTCGGCCGACATCCGCCCTATTGATGCTGCATTACAAGGGAATCCAGGGAGATTGTAGAGCTAATTCACTGGTAAGCACGTAACTGACGAGAACATCAGAGTGTTTAACGAGGATCTTCCGTCAGAGACCGCAATGAAGTTGGCTAATGGTGCGGTTGTTAACGTCAAACATCAACGCGTAGGGGGCAACGTCGATCGCTGATAGCGAAGACGATATTATTGGCACGGGTATCAGGACGATAGTACATACATGGGATCTACTAGGGGCTTGTATAGCTAGCGAAGTCCTTGCTGCGTCATATATCTTACTTACTCCTCCCACAAACCCAGCACCGAGTAGCAACACTTGTGCACCCCCTAACCCTTGAAGAGGGTGGCGCATGTATTGAAGACGTACATCACAGAGACATAGGAGTATTCTAACATGTGTTGCAGTGACAGATGCAGATAGTTGAGGTCGAAAGTCAAGAGAAGCTAACTTGAAGATGGTATGGGACAACGCAAGGACAACGCAACGGAGTGCAAGCATCTATGTACGGTGCATGGTTTGTTAATATTGTTTATTATTTATTGAAACTATAACTTTACCACATCGTCAAGGCATACTGTGACTGTGCGTAGGCATAGGGTGCGTAATTACCAAATAAGGCAGTTGTACGAGACTCACCGTCCCCGTTATACTCTCGACTAATTTCACTGTTGTTTTGTTTTAGCGGTACTTACCATTACATATGCAGACTAAGTACATGATAGGAGCGGTTATACACTCAAATACCCCCAGTGTCGAGGCCGAGACTCGAGTTTACGTTCAGAGCACAGGCGCCTACCGGCGGTGCCCCAACGCCACCCCACTCCAACCCTACCGTCCGTCTGTCAAGAGAAAGTCATATTGGGGCCATTTGGGGACCATTTCAGGGCCTTTTAGGTCCTGTAAGGCATGCATAATCCATAGATTGTGGAATCACTGCGATAATTAAGGATGGTTTGGGATAGGTAGGTAATATCACATCAGACGGTGTTACGGTGTCTGCTGATCTAAATCGCATGCTGACTGGGAGTTGGGGGGCTTTTCAGCGACTTATAATGCGACTCTTTTGCATAAAACATTGTAATAATGCGGTGCTGTTAATGTATACAGCAGACCAATTTCGGCAGTGGGCCCTGCAGGTAGGCGTTGAGCGTCAGGTATGCCGGTCGACAGAGAACAACGGCCACAGGTGATTGAAGGCATGTATGAATTATTCTGCACATGAAATACCTATCTCAAGCTTTCTATCAACATTAAGCTACTGCTTCATCCTTCAATATGGGAATGGTCACGTTTGGGATAGATGTCCTCCTCCTCCCCGAATTGACGCACAAAGCGGCATCCCGTAAGTGAAGACATCACATTTCGCACCAGGTAATGTAATAGTGACTCATGTATCACATTATAATACTAATATAATAAAAACCTAGAGTGTCCCGGTCCCGCACACGATACTAAAACGGGTCGAATGTGAGGTACTGCGGTAAGAGGACGCAAAATCGACATATTGCGCTGTATAAGTGAGTACACGGCGAGGGAGGTTAAAATGCGTATAGGATCATGTTACAAGTACATGATAGGGTACATGCAGCACTTTACCGCGATAGGATTGAACTTTTTTAGCCTGAGATACACGCAAAGACAGGTGGAGTCCAGTCGGTGGATAAGGAATTGTAGTTGACTTTACGTGTTCGTACTGCTCTCTGTACCGTCTTTGGCATATCTCAGGCTACAGAACTTCAATTCTCTCTCGGTAAAGTGCTAGTAAGGGGTAATAATATATGGAGAACATGATCCAATTTGTATATTTGCCCCCACGACGACGCGCGTACCGGTATGGGGTGTTAGGTGAGTTTTGGGATAGTGTGCACGTACCGCGTACTAATACACACCTCATAGCGTCGTCTGTAGGATATCGGGGGTTATAAAAACTTGTAAACTACTTGAATAATACGATGTATTGATGATAATGATGTCATTTGGGGGGCGCCGTAAGTACCTGACCCTCGGGATGGCAGTTTGTAAGTAACTGAGGGGAGGAGGTGGACATCTACTCACAACGAGATTGAGTGAATAAAGTGCTGATCGGACTGATTAATATGAACTAATAGATGCTATATAATATTATTCACGACGCTGAGTATTCATTATATGCCTCTGCTTATGTGTGGCGACCACTTCCTATTGCCCGGCGTACCCGGTGAACAGTGACTCTGCCATGGGCCCAGAATGTGTTGCACCGCTATATTGATGATTTTAATACACAGTTAGTAGCAACACTGAGCTTAATATACAATGTAACGTGCGCTGTCTTATATAGCAAGATGATTACCTCTGCGGCGAGAGCAGATCCGGTGTCCTGAGCTAGATACAGGGATTCTATGGCTTAGCCACCATGATATTCGCAATCTACGCCCAAGAATACGGTGGAATACAAAAAGGGCTAGGGAAAGTGAGTATGTGGCGGAGGAATAATTGAAAGGTTTCGTCATCGTCGGGGACATCGAGCACAGGGGCGGGAGCGTCACCGAAGATAGTCGGCGCAGCGATCATGCGATTTGATGGCCGCCGTCACGGGAACAGACGCGCGGGGGAATATGCCCGAGCGTTGAGCTGCCGTCGCCGGGGACCCAGAGCGCCGACATACCGGCAGGTGCCGGACATACCGGTCTCGGAGAAACTAAGGATCTGCGAGAGCGCGATGGATTACCATATAGGGTCGAAAGATCCTCATGAGCCAAAATCTGTAAAGATTTCAATCTTTAGTTTGTAATATATACTCTGGGACCAGAAGTCTCTGTGTTCCTCGGCCTTAGGTGTAATACTGATCGGGTTGTACTGGGCAGGAATAGCGGTTCTTCACATTATAATTCCTGCCTCCGTGAGCGTTACCACATACAACGCCACAATGTTAACACAACAAACAACTCGGCTTGCCAGATCTGAGGTGGCGTGAGTACTGTGCTTTCTTTGTTTTCCCAGTAGTTGCCTGACCAGTACCGAGACGTAGGTATGAAGAAATTCTGTGGTCTTATGACATTCTCAGTGTTTACAACCAGTTTCCGCAAATTGGACTGGAGGAAAACATGATTTACGATATTTTGCCTGTTGTTCCAACAGCGGTGAATAATGCGACAGTCAACGCAACTGTTTTCGAGGCACACTGCGGCGTGTTGAGTCCAAACGTGCGCGTGAAGCCCCATCCTCATTTCAAGAACATCAGCTCCGAGCAGTTGAAGTGGATATTCGAGACCAACTTTACAGAGTTGCGAGTTACGGCAAACCTTTCTATGGACATCCTTGGTGTGTAGAAATTGATGGAGCGGTTACATGTCTGATTTCTTCGCACCCTCAGCTCCTGGAACCTTGACTACCTATGCGCAACTGCAGGGTTATGATTATGCCGACGCCGCTGTATCGGAAATGTTGTCTAATGTCATACCCGTGGTCTCGACGATTCCGGTGGTGGATGCTTCCCAATCGATGAAGGGCACGGTCAAGTTCAATCCTGGCGTAGCATGGTACAGCCTTACTTCGGAGTGGAAGTATTGGTCTATAGCCAATAGTGAAGCACTAGGTCGGTGTATGCCAATCTACAAATTTGCCCACGTTTACTTAAGAGTTGATCATCTATTTGCAGTGGACTCGGTTCAAATATTTCTGTGTAACGTGTCTATCGTTACAACTGCCATCGAGGTATCTGCAATCACCAGGCGGCCTTTTAAGAAGAATGCACTACCGGCCGTAGACGTGCTGTGGAAGAACTGGTCGTTTCGAGATTACCCAGCCACTGCTCACAACTCGATGCTCAACCTAGTGAGTCTCCAAGATAGCCAGGCATCGCTTCTACGCGAGACTATATTCGCTCGCTCAATAATCCGTTTTATTTCTCTTTAGGTCCAAGAATCCTTCAGCTCCCCGCCACCGTCCACTCGGTGGGTCGCTTATAACAATCTGGCCTCGCTATACAATACCACCAGCTTGCAGTTGGATAGAAGCTCATTGGTAGGGACCACCCCTACTACTACTTATTCCTTGATAGACCAGTACGTTCAACTGTTCTATGCATATCATTTCAAAATGAAACCTACGGGGTACTAGGTTCCTCATGGAGGATTTGAACTACACTGATACTATGACTCAGAGTCCGACGGACCAGTTAAACGCTTCCTTGTCGCGGGGTATCTCTCTCTCTCTGATCTTCAACACAGTCTGGGAAAGGCAGTCGCAGCCATGATGTGGTATGGTGAGTGCGAGCTGACGAGTGAATCTTTAACGTTCAACATCTGCTAAGCTCAATCATAGGTGGAAATAAGGATCAGTCCTCAACATATACAGACGGCCTGGATTCTAGTACGCTACAGCGGACAAATGATACGGGAAAGGCTACAGTAGAGGTTCTAAATATCAGGCTTCGTCTTAATGTGAGTGCCTTAAGTAACGTTGACACAGTGATTCTGAAGATAGCGGCAACTTGATCATAGTTCAACATCCTCCTTGTGCGTCCTATTACATTGGATCGATATTCTAGGCGTCGACTAACTCTTTTCTAGTCAGCTGTCGGCTTGGGAGTTTCCTGTGTGTTGTTTGCACTCACCTTTCTACTATCGAGTCGCCCCAAAGGACAAGAGGTCAATAATGACTTGAACTCCGCCGGTATCCTGCAGTTAACCTGGCTGCTAGGAAACGAAAGTCGGTTCGCTGGAATTCGTCGCCCAGATCGCCAGGAGTTACGTCGAGCTGGATTGTTTGATGTGCAGATGAGCACATGGGCTGAGCACAAGACTCGTCAAGATTCGAGCGAGTATGAAAGCTCGGAGCTGACGATGCTGAACGCTTCTCAATCTGAGAGCAACTTTCACTAGCGCGGAAGCAGGGCATTGCTGGCATAGTTGCACTTTTTTGTATGGCGTTCACCATGTAGGATTTGTTGGCAGATCTGGTATAAGCACATCCGAGTCGTTGATGACAATATATCAATCATATCCATAAGATCTTGAGACTTTATACACCTAGATACAATATTACAATTTCGCATTCGACTCTACCTCCTTCGTCGTCATAGTGGATGGTCCATCGATTCACCCAACGAGCTTGGCAATCTCAGCGTCGATGGCCTCTGGAGAAGTGGTCGACGCCCAGCGGTGCACGACCTTGCCCTCCTTGTCGATCAAGAACTTCTCAAAGTTCCACTACGAAGTGTCATCATTAGTCTGACGTTTCGAATGGAGAGGGAAAATGAAGAATGTGTACCTTGATGCGGGTGAGACCGAGGAGACCGGACTTCTGGTCCTTGAGGTACTTGTACACCTCGTTCGTGTGGTCACCATTGACGTCCGACTTCTTCATGAGAGGGAAGTTCACGCCGTGGTTGCGCTCACAGAAGGTAGCGATCTCATCGTCTGTGCCAGGCTCTTGACCACCGAACTATGATCCAAGGGGGAAAAAGATGTGCCCATGGTTTAGTATGTGTGTAGAGTGTGAGAAAAGAGAGAGACGCACCTGGTTGCAGGGGAATCCGAGAATGACAAAGTCCTTCTCCTTGTACTTATCGTACAGAGCCTGGAGGCCCTTATATTGCGGTGTGAATCCACTAGGAACGGATGTCTCACATTAGAGAGCAGATTCATAGCGACGAATGTCAAGAATTACGACGTACCACTTTGATGCAACATTCACGATCAGAACGACCTTTCCCCTCAGCTGCTCAAAGTCAAACACCTGGCCATTTGGCAACTCGGTCTTCAACTTGTAGAATTCAGACATCTTGCGTGCTGAGCTAGAGAAACTTCGGGTATGTGGGTGTAGATGTTGTTGAGAACGAGATGAAGAGACAGCTCGAGCGGACGAGAGGCTATATAGTCGTTGCGCAGACGATAGAGAACGTGACGAAGATGGTGGTCTGACAGAGACACAGACGCGTCCGGGCTCGGATATGCGAATAGCAGCAGTCCGACGGAAGCAAAGATTGGTTGGCGACCTGAGAGTGTGATACAATTGATTTTCCAGAGCACGCATGGCGAAAACAAACACAGCCTCAGGCGTTCCTGCTCAGCTCAGCAATGCACTTGGGAGAACGTGACCGGGAGTTCCGGCTATGCTTTATCTGGGCTCTCGAAGGCCTGAGACGAGAGAACTGGAAGTTGTGTGTACGTAGCAACGTGTACAGTAGTAAACAGCGATGAGCTTCCCGCAGTAATCAGACGGCCCGAACATGTGAATATCTCAGATAGCCTCTCGCTTAGATAAAGGAGATCTACTGCATCCCCGACCTGTCAGGAAAATTCATGACTATAACGCTCACTGGTAAAACAAAACTTTCTCGGACTGGAAAACTAGAATGACAGAACTCGTATCACCTCCAAACCTTCTCTGACCACTTTCTTCATCCTCTTCCGTAATCTCCGGTATTGCGGTAAACTCAAATCGAACTCCAATCCCCGCAAAACAGTCTGATAGGCCTGGGACTTGCATGAGAGCACGCTATGAAAGGCGTGGGTACCGAGCCTGTAACATACGAAAACCATGGTCATGAGCACATGGAACGCTAGAACGCAGCAGATGTGATGCGCCGGGAGAATGGCTGACTCACCAGAGAACCACAGCCTTCGTGACTTCGCACTTGCCTCCAGACGCCTTAGCCACTTTATTCGTCGCTTTGTTGCGCATGCTCGAGTAAGCGTATCTGATCATCTGTCGAATTGTACCTGCGGAATGTGATGCATCGTGAGACTGGCCAGGTATGACAGATCCATAGGGATACGTTCGACGTACTCGTCAAGAAGGCAGAACGGTTCCGTGCGTCGAACTTCCAGCTTCGCAGGTAGTAGTGCATCTTCATCGCGGTGACCAGAAAGTTCTCATAGATGTTCTTATATGTTATGTGAGTCGAGTTCAACGCTGGATCAGTGAAGATAATGTGGCTCTTCGACTTCGCAAGTCTACGGCTCGGTGAGTTCGAAAAGCATCAGCGGTAAACGAAGGCATGCTTACTGTAACATCTTCTGCACGAACGATGCGCCCGGCTTGCGGCCAAAGTCGACCGTCAGAGAGTCCTGTAAGTCTATAATGCAATCCCTCGGTTAGAAAATCGTCATCGGTCGCTCGATGAGTTACTGACAAGTCTCATTGAACCTTGAATAGTCGATCGACACGGACAAGTCGGTCATATCAATCTTGAAACCGCACCACGGAAATGCTACGACGCATCAGCCTCTTGCTCGCGTTATGGAGCAAAACAAAACATACCACTTTGAGTGAGGTCGGCAATGTTAGGCATCGACTCGTCTTCGAAGTTGGTCAGAGTCTTGTCTTGCGATATGAAGCATCCGTACTCAGGATGACCTACAAAGCCGTGCTTGTGAGGAAGGGAATGCTTCGAATATCATGAAGCAACGTACCTTGGTTCATAACCCTCAGGAACTTCTTCGCCTGCTCCAGGTCAGTCGTAATAAACATGTAGTCGTCAATGAGCCTCATTAGAACCTATCTCCAATCGATCAGTCGAAGTCCACAGGTCATCGTCGTGCGCATGAAAGGTACGACGTACACTCTGCTCATCATCAGTGAAAACTAACTTCTTTCTCTCCAGATCCCCGTAAAAGAACGAGCACAGGAGCGAAGATAATATCGAGCCCTGAGGTATACCCACTACTTGTCGGTAGTAGTTGTCTCCGATCTATCCCATGAATCAGAGACATGAGTAAAACGGCATGACGAAATCCCTACCTTGACGATGTTATCCGTGATATGCTGCTCAAGCAACTGAAGAATCTCCCTTCTTCTCGTCGACGGGTACAACACCTGATCCGAAAATACTGTATCCCGTAGCGTCCTAGCGAGCTGGTGTGCCGTCCGCATGAAATGAGGTTGGTCATCTGTCGTAGCGTTGAACAGTCAGAACTATCTCAATCTATAGTTCGGATGGAGGGGTACGTACCACCTGGCATCCCGGTTTTGACGAAGTTGCGTCTGATCTTGCCAGTGGCAGAAATCACTTCGCCGTGTCGCTGGATAGAGTACTCATCCTCGGAGATAATCTCCTTCAAGATCTCGAGAAGCTTGGTCTGTTCGATCGTGTCAAAGCAGGTCTGCACGTCCACTTTCACGAAATACAGTTTCGGCCTATCACACAGGTTGAGTTACTCTCTGTCAACGCAAATGACAGAAAAGAACAGACGTACAATGTCCCGTCAGGCTGGTTCTTCAGAAGCTTCACCTTAAACTCTTTCAACTTCGCGTAGATCTCGTTCTGCCCAAACACGGACGCGCCAAGCAGATGCTTCTGAGACTCCTTCTCGTATGTCAGGATGTGGAAGGCAGCACTCATGATCTGGTTGATCGACTGTGCGTATTGACCGTATGCCTTCGAATTATAGCATAAGTAAGCTGCATGACATAATTAATAAAAGAGACGTACAGCTCCTGACGCCTTCTTTCGTTTCAAGTTCACTATCGGTCGCACACCTGTCTCCTTAGGTAGAAGCCGAACAAAGGAGAACCCGAGTCGGCGCTGACGCAGAATCTCTTCTGCATCTTGCTGTGGTCATACCGTGACGCTTCAGCATGTAAACAATTTTATGGAAGGGGGCACAGCCATACCTTTGTAAGACGTTGAAAAGTGTTCGTACACAGTCGTTGCACCAGTGGTTTACAAAGCATGTCCCAATCATCTTGTCGGAAATATAGTACCTTGTTTCTGAACGCGCCTGATTCTGTGACATAGAAATTCGTCTATACGATCAAGTTGTTATTTAGATGTGCATCATGGGGACGATGAATGTACATACCCGTATCAGAGGAATCAAGAACGAGTCAAAGTACCAGAACAAGAACTCCTGTAACAGCTCGAGCCGCTTGAGAGAGTCGCTGACTGATACTCTACTCTGCTTCTGAGCACCGGGCGTATTTGGCATAAGCCATTCACAATCAGATGTTCGGAAGCCTTGCAGAATCGTGTGTAATGTAAAGGTCTCGTATCGTCGCATGGAAATGAAGTCCCTGATACCTGGTACGGTATATTAGATCGCATGACAAGTGAGTAGTAGATGAGTTGGAACTGACGACTTGTTACCAGCTTCAAGTTGTATTTTGACCCCCAGAAGGACATAGGTACCACGGTCTTCGTCACTGCTACGACAAACCGGAAGACCTAAAGCACCGTAATAAAATTGGGTCATGATCAAATATTTTATGTCACAAGTAGACTTACCTCCGCATACGAACACATAAACTCAGCGAAGCGGGGTTTGTTCTTCACTTGTGCTGCGGCAGCAGCGGCGACGCTCCGACCATGAGCAGAACCGGCAGAGCTAAGAAGAGGCGGCCGGGCTTGAGAGTATAGGATGGTGGAGTTCTCCGCCATCATTTCCTGCAAAAATTAATCAGCGGTCTATCTGACATGCGCTTGAACTGTGCATACTAGGATAACAGTTTCGTCGAGTGTGTCTTTGACATTGGTCCCAATCTATAGTTCAATCATTATGAAGTACGGGGATTTGTTACTAGTCCAGTTCTCACCTTTGACGGACAGAGACGCTTCAATAAGGGCCCATACCCGCATTTACTATGCCTCCACAAAATCTTGTCCAGGAGATCAAGTGCCGGCTTCACCCGTTTCGGTGTCTTACAGCTACCAAGAGCCTACAAGCCGAATATAAGTACCGCACGCCGCTTCAGGCTATCGTTAGCTAACGCGCCTTTATTTGCGCCTCACGGTCGCTATGCTCAATACTATGGCCGTTCCCGTTGTTCTCAAACGCATTAGGAAGGCCATACTGCCGAGGGAATATATGCTTCGATATATGTCTCGCCGCTGCCTCGCTCTTCCGCAGGTCTGGGCGGACGGGTATTCGTGAGCCATGTTGAGACGGGGCAAGCTGGTTGAGCACGTCTAAATCGAACCACGGTCAGAATTATATGGCGTTAAGCTTTGATTGTCAAACCCTCACGTCGTGTTGGAAACCCGAACGCTATGTGATTGGTCCGTGAAACTCGATCTGGCCGGCGGTAGAATACTCGAAGGCGGGAGATGCTGATCTGCACCGGACTGTTTGTTGGTTGATTAATGCGGAGCCAATGGGTAATAGACACTGGTACGGTACCTTCTTTGAGAGACAACAGGCTTGTTCGTTGGACCATTCTCCCCGCCAGATATCGCTGTTCGAGCTCGTTTACGAGGGGGCTGGTCAGGATGACCATCCTGGTCTTTCCTCTTCGACGCAGGACAATGGGAAGAACTGTCCGTTTCCATGGCCGTTGGACGGGTCCTGACAGATGCTTCCACGGGTACTGGGAGGTCAATGATAGGTTCTCCAGTGACCTGGCAAAGACAGTCGTTGGGGAGTGCAATGAAGATCGAGGTCTCAGTCAAAAGGTGCAGAGTTATATCTACGCCAAGTCTAATAATATGTCAGCCATAGAAAAGGACCAAAAAATCAAGCTGCGGACCTCTCATATAAAGTATTCCATTCCGGAAGCTGAAAAACTGTGATGGTCGTGTTAATAAAGAAGTTCACTAGGCTGGGGCCACCGGCGCCTTTGATTGAGCCGCCCTACATAAATCATGTTCTCAGATTTCTCCGCTGACAGTTTCATGATATAAGAGCTTACCAGCCTATAGCCTGCTGTCAGAATGTTCTTCGTAGACGACTTTGCTCGAAGCAAATTAATCTGTCCTCGTTCGACAACCTGGGAATCGTTTCGGTGATGAGCGCGTAGAAGCCTGAGGATGACAATGACGAATGTACCTCTCGCAGATGTCCAACTGGAGGAGCTATTTGCAGATCCTTACATTTGTTATCGTTAAAACGCGTAGCAACAACTGTCTCTCGTAAGAACTTGCGATACTTTAACGTGTCAGTTTCGTGTGTGAGCGCGTCTCGTCGCGTCGCGTCACCGCCGTGGCCAACAAGACTTGCAACATAGTCTTGCAGCCTCTTCACCGTTGGATAATAAGCAGATAGAATTCCATCTGTTACTCGCAATGTTCCAGAGTCCATAGCTGCTGCGCCATCAGCGTGATGAGCGCAACGATGGGAATATCCAATGGGTGAGTGGGAAGAGCCAGGTGTGTGACGTGACCGCCGGCCACAGAGTGTGACCAATCGTGTTCACGGCATCACGCGCACGCATCACGCTTGGTCACAGTAAATAGTCGCCAAAGATTTCGCCCTAAAGTCCGAGAAACGAGTTATATACATGGTTCACAACATGGAAAGCAATTCGATAGTTTATACAACAGATAGATTTGAATCATGGATCGGGATTCGGACTATGGGCTCGATTCTTCGGTGGACTTTGCACTCTTGTCGCGATTCAAGAAGCCTATACACAAACATATGTGTTAACTCGAAGAGCATCGCCAAACAAGGATATACATACCCTTAAACCTTTTGTTGTACTCCTTCTCACGAACCTTTTCGGCAGCCCGCAATCGGGTCAGCTCTGCCTGGATGATAGGAGCATCTATATTCATCGCAAGGTGAGTAAATGATGGTGACTAAAGCACATTAGCACACCTGGAGGGTCCTCCTTCAAGAGCTCCGTCAGCATGGCCTCTGCTTTTTCAAAGTAACCAAGCTCTCCCAAGGCCTTCGCTTTTCTAAAGAGAGCCTTGGAGTTCTTTGAATTCTTCGCGAGAGCCTAGCCCTAGAAGTGAGTATTGAGTTACGGATATCATGATAGCTGGTGTACCTTGTCAGCCGTCTCAACTGCACGCTTCCAGTTGTTTTTCTTGATATGACAAGCGGCCATATTAGAATAGATCTTCTCGAGGAGCTCGTCCGCCTGTAGATGATGATCAGCTTAGGACTACGATCGAACAGACAGGCCACACTTACTTCTGTCTTCGGTTTCGCCTCCGCAGATTCATCTACGACGTCACCGCCTTTGTCTCTAGCCATTGCAGATTCCACATTCCTTGAAAGGCCAGTTCAGGTCGTCATCTCGAACTGATGATATCAACGCCACGCACTTTGTAATGCCATTGAGGTACATCAACGCCTACAAAAGAAGATCGGTAAGCTTTCTCGAGTCGATAACACAACAGAACGTACCTCATGGTATGACCTAAGAGCTGGTATAGGTACAGCGCAATGCATGAGTCGTCATAAAGTATCCCTAGACGGAACATTGCTAACGGGGTGGCGGACCATACCATTCACGACCTCTCCCTTCTTGAACGCCTCATCAGCGACTTCTTTCTTCTGCTTCGCTACAGCGATCTTCGCTTCTGTGTCCATTTCTGTCCGATTACTTCAATGAGATATGAGTGGGAGGTAGAAGTGGATGGCAGAGTGGCAATGTAATAAAGTCGTAGTACAAATACAAGATCTGAGCGCCAGATGTAATTGGCTGAGCCTGAGAGGACGCTCACACCGGCGTCTACATACACTTCACCTTCGACAACTCCCGGACCAGCAACACCGTCTTCGAGAGCGGCCGGCCCACCCACTCACATACAACCGACCAGCCATGTCGTTACTCACAAACATCCTCGGGTTCTCTCTCTTCGGTCTGGCTGCTCGTTTCGGCCAACTTGGTATTCAAAAGCGTAACTTCTTCGACAGTGAGTTCTTGCTCTCACTTCACCAGTCGTTCAGTTCTAACGAAGACATAATGTTACGAATAGACCCCGGAGGACACGCTATTGCCATGGGCGTATTTGGATACGTAGGATACTGGGCACACAAGTGGGACGAGCGGGCTGGAGAGTTGTTGGCGGCGAAGCGTGCACAGATAGCGGCGCACAGGCAGCAGGAGCAGGCTGCTGCGTCGTCAGAGGCTTAGACACACTTTGTGAGTATTCTTTACAATACCCAGATTAATGCACCTTCTGACTTTGTTTTCTAGTTTTATTGCTTCCAATGACATGGGTATTTAGCAACCCTTGTGCGAGAGATGTTCGGCTGAAGACGGACACGTGTTGTACCCGTAAACCAAAGCACACGAAAGATACCCGTAAACTGCCAATAGTGTGTGTTGCCAGACAGGAAAGCTGAACCCCATCGACGAGGGAACAATCATTCTGCACTATGCCAGGCAACCACGGTCCCCGAGCAACGTGCGAGGTCCAAGATTCGGAACAATTTCAGGCATGTACTGCAGATACGAAGGGAGGCTCAGAGAAGTTCTGTCGTTCGACTTTGGCCGAGTTTCTCCCGAGAATGCTCAAGCTATGTCATTGTCATTGCATTGAGTTTTGTTTTCGTACGGCTTTCTAGGATACTACATATCACACACCACGTACATTGATTGTATTAACTGACCAGTTGAAACCTGACTACAGAGCAGCTACGGACAACGTCCCTATGATATAAGCAGACCTTCGCTCTTCTATAAGCTTGGATCACACACACACACACACCATCGTATATTTTACAGGAAAATACCATTCCAACCATACAGGTACAGAACTAGTACATTCCGACAGTATTCAAAATTCAATTTCTATGACACAAGCAAGAAGGAGCGAAAGGGCACTGTTGGATCAACAACGAAGTGGGTGAGTAAGTGAAGCAAGCAAAAAAGTATAGCACAAGAGAGTGAATAGAGGGGGTAAGCAAGCAAGCAAAAAGGAGTGGTGGGATACGTACACGAGTGCTTCGCACGCGAAGGACTCTTAAAATGAGAGGGGGTGGATGAGGGAGTGGTAGAGTATAAAAGAATGTGTAGTGTTACTCGCTCGGGCGAGCAAAGTTGGAAAGTAATGCTGGGGTGGGGTGGGGTTGACCATGGGGGGTGGTCGATAAGTGGGGTGTGTGGGGGTTGTGGCGAGGGGGTAGGGGGCCTCGGTAGTGGGGGGCTACAGAGGTGAAATTGAGGGTAAGGGGGTTTCAGTAGTGGGGGGCTACCGATTTCCAAAACACGAAACACGAAACACAATACAGAATATACAAGGATGGTGGTACAACGGCATAAGCCGTGTTATAAGGAGTGTGGCGACTGACGCACAGTCGAAGAGAGATATAGCAAGAGAGGAGAGAGAAACAGAGTGGAGAGAGAAACAGATGGGAGAGGGAGAGAGAAAGAGGAGGAGAAAAGAAACCTTGTTATAAGACATTTTACATTCCGGTGAGGGAGAAACCAAGGACCGACGAGGAGACGCCGGTCTATCCAGGAGGGAACCAGGAACCAGGGAACCAAAATTCGGAAATTTGAACACGAAGGAGAGTTGGCCGGAAGCGGCGGTGAAGCAATTATTGAAAGTTGAAAGCGCAAGAATCTTGAATGAGTGGAAATGCCGGTAGGGGGAATCGAAAGAAGAAGGTAAGTGGAAATCCTATGTGACAGCGAAGGTATAGATGGTCGAAGTTATCGTCTCTTGATGATTGATTGATCAGTGAAGTTGAACGTTGAAGATGAAGATGGAGCAGATGAGATGAAATACGAATGGCGATTTACCGGCCAGATGTCGAAAACGGAAGTCGAAACGAGATATTGATGATGGGGTGAATGAATGTCGGATGATGATCCATAAGTCCGGCGAGCACTTGTTACCTCAAAGCTTGATGAAGAGGAACGTTACAGGGCCGACGTGGGTTGATGCACACGCCGACTCCGCTAGTGCATTTGAAAGGCACTATCGAGTCCGAGCCCAGAAGCACCATGGCTCTCTTCCTGAGGCGCAGTAAGGTTCCCGAAGGAGATCTTGCGTGCGAGTGAAGCCCTGGGAAGGGGAGCCGTGCGACGAGTGCGACGCGGAGCCGAGGTGGACTGAGGGGTAACAGGAGGAATTTCGGTGATGTTGTAGGGGCTGACAGCCATCGGGGAGTGAACGGGAGTGTCGATCGGTTGGTAGATATCATGACGGGAGCCACGAACTCGGTGAGATGCGCGAGCGACAGCAGGAGGCTCTACATTGGGCTGAGGAGCAGGGAGCTCTCCGCCCAAGATGCTAGGGTTGCGCTGCAGAGACGCCTTAGGGCGAGAGGACGGGGCTCCATCCGCGGTGCTGAGAGTGGAGGTCGCCTTGACACGTTTGGTTGTGGGATTGCTGGGAACCTTCGGCCGAACTGTTTGTACGCCAGTAGACGGAAGAGTCCTGGATTGAGCAGCAATAGGGGAGGCCGGTGCCGGAGACGATATCTTCCTGCGAGCCCGCTTTGCCTTTCGACTCCGCATCTTCTCTTCCTCATCAGAAGAGGTGGCATCTGAAGCTTTGGCATCAAAGTCAATGCTCATAGCGACGGATTCCAAGCTATTGCGAGAGCTGCCAAACGAAGGTGCACGTTTCAGTCCACGGGGCAGGCAGGATCCAGCGAATGTATCGGAGCGTCTGATGCGTCGTACTGCCATCAAAATGGGCTGATCAGATGCAGTACTCGACATAGATGAGGTGGACCTTCTGTCCCCAGCATGGAAGGCGGAGAGGCCAGAGTTCAGGGTGGAAGAGCTGGGAGTCGACGGGTTGAGAGACAAAGGTCGTCGCGTCGGCGAAGGAGATCGGGCGTGTGATTTGAGAGGGCTTGTCAGTAGGCGATCCGTCTTTTGGAGACGGCGAGAGAGGCTACGGAGACGATGAGCTGCCGACTGGCACCAACAAGAGGCTGCTCACCGAGTAATATTGGCATTATCTTTCGGGGGCTTGATGAAGTCCATGCTAGACTGTCTACGCATTGGGCGTTTAGGAGCGATGTTGGTAGTCGCCTGAAGAGGGACGTCGGAGCCGTCTCCCTCCTCGGCGATGGTATCGCTACCAGAACCAGAAACATCGCGAGACTCGCGAGCACGTACACGACCAAGTTCGATGAGCTTTGCGCGTGTTGCGCGGATAGAGTGCGGCCAATCTTCGCCCTTGGCCTCCAAGACGCGTCGAGCGATCTTATCAAGCAGGTTAGAGGGTAGTACTGAGCCGATGAATGGCGTCAAAAGGTGAGCAGGTAGGCTGTCGAGAGTCTAGCGGTCATTTGGTACCAGTAGGAGGGCACAAACGCGTCGATTAGTGCCCTGGTTGAGGACAGGACGACATGACGCGACTTACTCTGTTGAGAAAGCGTATCTGCTCTGGCTTCCACTCGAGTTCCATGTCCTCCGCGCCGTCAAAGTTTGAGCTGTTCCAGCTGTCAGTGCTGTAACGATTCTTGTTGACTGTGAAGAGAGGGAGTGGTTCAGCGCGTTTGGTGGGCGTGTGGGGGGCAGATCCGGAGGAAAGCAGAGCGTTCATTTCGCGAGCGGGGAGAGCCAGAGCAGGGAGCGGCGCGACAGCCACGGAAGGCCGTCTGTGCATAATTGTCCTTTGAAGATGAAGCGAGCGACGTGGAGAACAGACGACTGGTAGAGTAGAGGACAACAATGGGAGAGAGCAAGCCAGACACAGGCGCCAAACCTTGCCCAAAATCAGAAACAATCGCACACGTGTGAAGATTTAGGGCAGGCTCCTCCGTGCTTTCAGACGGCGCCCCAACGAGGCCTCTGCAGCCACCGACGCGTCGGGCAACGCAATCAACGCGACCGCCGTCGCTGTTCCTGTCCACCGACGCGTCAAACACAGCGTTGTCGAACATGCCGATAATTGACTCACCTAGCCCTTGTCTGCAGCCTCACTGTCCTATCCCTACGTATGTAGTACGCTTCACTTTCCGTGATATGATCCGTAAATTTGCCCACTGGCAGCCTGAGCAGGCTCGGATGGAGCGATTATCGTTTAAGGAGGGCTTTGCGACGACTTCGTGAGGGGCAGTCAATCGCATGAGGGTACGATCGTTCAGAAGGATGTCTGAGAGAACATGGTGGTTACGAACGTAGCGTAGGGGTAAATCAAGCAGATGATATTGCTCGGACGAGTATGGTAGGCACCGTGCATATGTTGGCTTGTCGTGTGAGCACATAGTCAAGTCATAGTCAACGTCACTGGTCATATCTATTCATCAGGTAACAAATCATTTCATCGCGGTGCCAGTGTAAATGATACACGCAATGCAGTACGGTATCTAAGTATTACATTAACGTCCGAGATATTCCATCGTTGTATATTGGCGTAATTCACCGGCGATAAGGAAAACTCTACGAGCTAAGGACAACGAAACTTCAGACCCCAGGCATCGATCCTGTTATTCAAGAAATTTCCAAAGAAAATATGACGGGTGCAAGCATAAAGAATCAGAAGACCCAATCGCGTCATTGGGAGGACGAGCACGACCGTCCTAGCTAACCGTAGGTATGGACAGTTTCTACTGATGTACTGCTGTAGAGGGCGACTCGCGACGTACATGCGTGAGCTGCAAGAAGGCCTTCACCATAACAGCAGTATAGACAGCAATGATGACGACAGCAAGCGCCACCATCGCCGCTGACAGGAATTGAAGGTTCGTATCGTCAGAACTTTCGAGAGATAGCTCGAGTTTGTCACCTGCTAGGTGGACAGCACGGTACGCGACAAAAGCAAAGGTTGACCTAAACGGCTGTTGTCAGCCTCCGTATCGACCCACACAACGTATCGTTACTCACAGAACAAGTAATCCCTTTGGCGCGCCAAAGACTCGCGAAACTGCATCAGGGGACACGCCGATTACGCGCTAGCATATGCATGTCGTATAAGTGGTCAGCGCGATATCAGTGCGGGCAACGTTCTACCGCTGACCTCGTAGAACGCTGCCATATTCCTCGGCGAGCATGCAATGAGGGCAAGCGAATTGGTGAACAGGTGAATGGTAAACATGCACGCGAGGGCACCGCTTGCGCTAACCACTCCGAGGGCCTGAGGAAGAAGACGCACACCTAACATCTGAGCGTCGATGTGGATGTGGACCACAACGGCACTACATGAGAGGTCCATAAATCATAACACGCCCTATGAATGATATGGAGATCGCTTACATTAGGAGGGCTAGAGCACAATACTGATAGTTCATCGTGCCTTCCGCATAGCCCCGAAGTGCTGACTGTATGGTTGCGGGGCCGTAAATGAGTCCAGGTATTGCGTCCCCAGCGGAGAATGGGAACAACAGAATGAGGAGAACGCAGAAGATAAATGTTATGATAGTGGCTACACGAGCGAGGATCGTGAACCACTGGAAGTCCTGCTCGTCGTACATGAGAGTCAGCATTGTCTATGCGGGGAGTAAGCGTCAGAGGAAATCTTCATGGCAGTTGGCAACCACGTACTGTGTTTGTCATAACTGGGGATGGAATGGAGGAGGGGTTATAAGGGGTCCCAACCTATACCGTAGGGAAAGGAAGGCTTGAGGGGTCAGCCTGAGGGTGGTATTAAGTATTAGAGACTCAACTGTAGAACGTTCGTTCGGATGTAATCTTCGCTCACCAAGAATAGTAAACCATCACCTCATGTCTTACAGTCAGTCCACGAGTTTGTAAAGCTATACTCTCAGCTATACGATTATGTGGGCGAGGAATCTTCCAACATAATGTGGAACTTCATATATGCCATGTAACCACTGCCAACGTCAGTCCAATGGCCTAGTACGAGGAAAAGCTTGCACAGGAGGTCACGTAATCCCATTGTTCACAATGGGGAAGACACACAGCCACACGACGTTCAAAGACAGAGAAGACCACATACAGCAAGTCGATGTATTCTGTAATCTGAATGCACCGCCATGAGGCGCTGCAATATTGCTGTTCTGAACTGCTTTTAGTTCCAAGTACAACGCTCCAATTAGCACATGTTCCCTATATTCTTGTAGCCTGTGCTCACCTCATGATGCGTAGGATACTAAAGCTGCCAGATGAAGTTCCATGCCACAAAGAAAGCAACTGGACGATTTGGCACAGCCCAACATACAATCATGTTGCCTCGTGGCGGAGCTGGTGTATTTGGAAGTGCGTCATAATTCCCACGATTGGCAGTGTACTACAGGCGCCACGGCACTTCGCCGTTGCCATACTTGTCTTTGAGTCCGTACATTGACAACTTCTAGTATTGTACGCAGGGGCTACACGACTCATAGCACAGGTCGCAATCATGACTCTCATCACGTATGGAGATGTCAGATATTCCGCAATGGCAACTGGTTTGTCCACATTTGAGTCCCGTGCATATAAGTAGTCCGAGTCTGACACGGTCTTCACATTATTCAGATCCTCCGCGCATACCTCTCATAGCTCCTAAGTTCTTCTGTCTATCCTACTAGATTGCCGCGATGGTACACCCTACCCGAGCAGATAAGTACTACGTCGAATGTGCGAATCTTGACGGGCAGGCGTACGCTGCAGTTGGGCAATTATACCAACACTCAGTGGCACAAGACAACACTACCAAGCAATCACTGAATACCATAATATTCACCGCTGTTGTGCTCCTCAGGTACAAGGACTCAGTTCGATCTTCAGGTCAACTCATCCTAAATACTCTACATCCCTAGTCCCTTGTGGTCCATGTCCCAACTCCCTACGGTGGCCGTAAACCCGATCCTCAGGATTGGAACATATGCCGCTTGCATTTCATGCGTGACTGCGATGGTCATAGGCAGTATTCTGCGCGTCCGTTTGAAGTTCGTGACACAGGGCCAAGCGGCAGACATGAAGGTCATTATCCATCACCAGCTTGCGCTACGATAATTACTGAACGAACATTCACGATAACAGGGAAGACCGAACAAACAAACAATCATGTCCGCCTCGGCAGTGCCGCTCGCTCTGCTCCTTAGGCGAGTTTTATGCACAGAAGCATCTTGAATGACTAACTAATTTGCGACATAAAACAGCACCATTGCCCTCTTTGTCTTTGTTCTATTTGGTTTTACATGGGATGCAGGATCACCGATTCCCGAGGACCCAGCCGATATACGTCTGAGCTCCGACGAGCAGCTCTTGCTTGTCATGTTCGGCACGATTGCCTTCGTGAGCACTTGCTCTACGACGGTTGCAAGCTTTGTGCCGGCGGGGCATGACCAGGGAATTGACGACATGGATGATATTTACGAAGACCATCCATGAATGCGCGGAATAGTACGTCTCCATCAGTCTTGGTGCCCCCGGACATGTTATTAAGTCGACGGCTTGAAGCATCCCAGCGTATAGCTCGGACTCAACTCAATCATCTTCAACGCATTTTCATTCCGGCTCCTCTACCTGTTAAAATATCACAACGTTGAACGTAGTAATCGCTACCGAAGACCGCAATGGCCGTCACGCTGCTTTTCAATCTTTCTAAACTGACCGCGACACATATAGATAAAAAGACCAGCGAACATCGCCCAGTTGCACGAAGCCATTCTCGTGCCATAAACCAGTGTATCACATACCTTTTGCTCGTTTTCTGTGTACAGTGCAATTCGTAGTACTAGTGTAATGTCTCGACTCCCTTGAGGAGACCATTATATGACTCAACTACTCCCTATCCAGATTTGAACCTTTTGTAGCTTCTTGCTCCGCCCCACACCCTTTGCCTGTTCACCCGCTATACGTGATATCAGTATTTATTGCGCCGTGCCCGTGACTCACCATAGCGGCTATAGATTTGACCTGGCTATGTACAACAACCTTGTGCAATTCTTATCTTGTTATCTCAACTGATCGAGGGCTTGAGTCCGCGCTCTCAGATCTCATCGCGGACACCATCGTGACTGACATCAACCTCTCATCTTCCCCTTCCTTACACAACCACCATGGTTCTACGAGTTGGCTACGGTAAGCGATTTTGAAACACGGGAAGCGTCATGCGCATGATGTATGATACACTGATCGCGCTGTGGCACAGTACGTGAACATTTCTCTTCCCCCCTCTTGCAGTATGCGGAGCAGGATCAAGGCAAGACCTTCGTTCTTGTCGAGTGCCCTAGTACGTACTGCTCGCCTATGTGTGTTTTTGAACACATTTTGATGCGTATTCGTACTAGGTGGTACCGGTCAATTGATTGGTCGTTTGACGGACAACCAGATCGATGTCGCAATGTAAGGCCTTACTACCCTCCAAACATGAGATATAGAGTATGCCCGAGAATCCTAATGTAGAATTCTCTGCATAGTGCTCTCACAGATCCTCTTATCGCCGGAATTGCCAAGGGTTCTACAGCATACAAGCTTGTGGGTAGCTATGTAGAGACACCGTTGAACTGGTAATAATCCATTATCCCGGGATGCATACGACTTGTGAGTACGATCTAACTTCCTGCGTGCTCGTTATCAGGGCCGTCATTACTGGGAAGGACTCTCAATACCAGTCCATTGCGGACTTGAAGGATACAACAATCGGTATTTCTCGTCTCGGCAGGTAAGATGGTTGAGGTCCCACACACATATTCGGATCGAACTCATAGGTTCACTTGCTCATAGCGGCAGCCAGACAATGGCGTATGTAATGGCTCTCCAACAAGGATGGCCTACAGGTGATTTGAAATTCAAGAGTAAGTCACGATGTAGTCATGCACCTTCAGAATAGGTATTCGACCTCATACACAGTCAACAACGATATTCGCGGTCTTATTGACTCTGTCAACGACGGGTCTACGAGCGCATTCATGTGGGAATGGTTCACGACGAAGCCATACCAGGACTCCGGAGAAGTTCGATTTGTGAGTACCATAGCCAAACCCTCCGTCCTTCATTGAGATCCGTGATTTGCTCACACCGTATCTTCACTTTCGTACAGATCGGTTCCGTGCCCACACCCTGGCCTTCTTGGATGATCGCCGCATCTACTAACCCAGAGCGCGCGCCGACTGAGGCTTTGAAATCATTCTTGTCCAAATTGACCACTTACGTTCGCTCGTTCGACTCTGAAGAGAAACGGGCGAAGGATGATGTAGAATTCATCAAGGACAAGTTTGGGTACCCTGAAGATGATGTCGTGGTACGATTTTGCTCGGTTTCTGGTTTCACTTCGTGTCTCTGATCGAAGCGAGACAGGCATGGTTGAAGACGGTGAAATACCCTACAGATACTGCCACAATATCTCGCAAAGTCCTCGCAGATACCCTGAGGTGAGTGGTAATATATCATTTTGGCATGAAATCAAAATAAAATGACTTGCCTGGTATAGCGTCCTCCAGCAAGCCGGGTTCGTTAACACTCCCGAGGGCGGGTTCAATCTTGAGACATTCGTTAACATGTCCGTATCTGCCCAACATGCCTGAAATAATATGATCAATGAGATAAGGCTGTGTAATTATTGGTACAGCAAATATAGCCTTCGTTCGTCAGCACCGTTCTATCAGGGTCGAGCAGAACTCGTCGCGAGACCTGTTCAACATCGTCATCTCCGAGCTTTGATCTTCATAAGCGGCGTCAGCAGCAGTATCCTCAGCAGAAATCGCTGCACGTTGTTGTCTGCGGTGGACCAGACATGGCGAGAACAGCCAGTAAGTATAGTGATGAGGAAAGTAGGACGGCAACCATTGCACGGCCCCGTTATGCACGATTATGACAATACACCGTATATTCTAGCAAAGAATGTCCACATCAGAAGCATACAAAAAAGACTGAGAAGACCATACAAATACACAAAAACTCGCCAAAGCTCCAGTCACGCTCACGACTTCGCCGTAGCCTTCCTCGTAATCTTCCTCATCCTCTCAGCCGCCACCTTCCTCCTCTCCGTATCAAACTCCACGCTCCTATTATTCCTCATCGCACTCGCACTGCTCACAGGCGCGACCGTATAACTCCCCAACTCCCTCGTCGGGATCGCCACCGCGTTCTTCCGCACCCGATTCTTATCGCTCTCTCTCGCCCGCGCAAGAATCGCATTCAACTTCTCCGCGCCCTGTCCCCCACCGCTCACGCTAACAGTCTCGATCGTCCGGTCCCGGTACGACGCGCTGCGCTTGATGATCGGTCGTGACCAGATGGAGACGAGGTCGTTGGCGATGCGCTGGATGTCGGCTGTGACGCGTTTGGACTTCGTGTAGAACATGACGACGCGCCCGAGTTTGGAGTCTTTGAGGACGTCTTTGTCGATGAAGTCCATTTTGCGGAGTGTGGGGAAGAACTCTTTTTGGATGTCGAGGGCGGGGAGGGATCGGTCTGGGAGGGGCTCGAGCCATTTCATGACGGCAGCTAGGAGGTTGTTGTCTATGATGCTCTGCGCATATGATGTCCTATGAAGGTTTGTTCAACTCATCAGTATTCAAAGAACGTGGATGCATGAGGCACATCACACGCACTTGCGGAGAACTTCCATGACCTGTGGTAACATCCTCAGCTTGGATGTAGCGGGCATCTTGTCCCTGTTCAATTGCTCGTCTTCCGCGGCAGCATTCATCATCATCTCTCTCAGCCTCGACACCTCCTCGTCAGCAGCTCTGTCCAGGACGTCTTCGTCGTTCTTCTTTCCTCGCCGACGGGAGGCCTTCTTGGGTTTAATGATAGCATCAATTTGCATGTCCAGTCTCAGTTTGTTCGCTACAGAGAGTCAATCATGTCAGGTGTGCTTTGAGCCAAAGGCTATACGCCTCAATTCGAACAGCAAAGGAACGCACCTTCATTCTCGGGCAACGTACTCAAGTCGACCTCCTCCTTCGTCGGCTTCCTCTTCCTCTTTCTCTGCACAGCTCTTCCTTCCTCTCCCTCTCCATCTTTCTTCGTCCGTCGTGATTGGCGTTTTGGCTTGGAGGCCTTGGAGGCTTTGAACTCGTCACCGGAGTCTCCGCCGGAAGAGTCGAAGTCGCGTGGGGGTTTGGAGCGGCGGGAGTTTGAGTTGACTGACGAGAGGAATGAGTATCAGTATGTGTATAATTGAGTTGACGTCGTAGTGAGTGAAGGCAAAGATGAGCTGGAGAAATGAGTAAAGGAAGAGTACATACCCTCTGACTCTGCGTCAGACAAGTCAGAGTCCGAACCGAAAATCTCTCGTTCAAGCTACATAGAAAACCATTCAATTAGCACTCCAAGTATACAAGTATCCATTCTGGGCTACTCACATCCGACATTTTTCGTAGTGTAAGGAGAGGTGGGTTAGTGGTATAGTGGCGGTAGCCAACTCGTGCAATTGCAAGCGCGTGTATGCACGTTACACCTGGAAGTGTGACACTCATGTGACGGGTATCCCGAATAGGAAGGTGTTTTGAATCGGACTTTCGACAAATGTTTCCAGAGGCGAGATAATTGATATCTATTGAGATTAGAGTACGTATACACATTTACAATATTAGTTATAGGATTGTATAACGTAAGGACAGTCTGTGCCAGATCAAAGCGAAGTTGTATGTGATATAAGCAAGCTTAAGCCTCAGCTGACAAAGCCGAAAATAACAAAACGGTCGTATGTCTGTCGTAGCATCTTCCCACAAGAGCAAGGTACCTCGAATGTCTAAGAGCTGGTCTATCATCGTTTACAGCAATCAGCATACGCATCGACCACAAAACAAGAGCAGCCACCAAGAGCGACACTCACCATCTGCTCAGCACACCTCCGAATATGCACACCAAGCAACCTAAGTCGTCTACACCCCACCGACAGGGCGAGCGTACTCTGCCCTTCAGCCTCGAGGACAAATTCATATGTGTTTGTAGGGCGTTGCTGTTGCTGTTCTTCATGATGGTGACTGTCGATGTGAGGGAAGGGGTGGTGACGATGATGGTTCGCGTTGGGGTATACGACGGTGTCTTGTAGAGGACTCGGGGCTCCGTGCGCCAGTTGTAAGAGCGTCGTGAGGATTATGAGGAGATGAAGGAGGGTGAGGGTGAAGGTGAATGTAGTGCGGGTGGCAGGCATTGTAAGAGGTGTGGGATAAGAAGCCTGTAGGAGCGATCAATGTGTGTTCGGTGGTTTCGACACGGCAAGAAACTCACCGACAAAGGAGTGGAGTTCTCACACAAGAAAAAGGACGAAAGAGTCTTAGATTAGAACGATATCAGCCATACCTTCCATTTTCCTCACCTTTATAACACAACCCTCACTGCCACTCCTATGAAATTCACCACCACGCTCAACGTCAATACGTCAAATAAACCTACAATCACTGGCAACTCACATACCTGTACCACATATCGCAGCTACCTATAACTCAAATCTGTTAACCTCGAGCAGATCGACAGGGGTTGGACAACGAGCGCTGACTTGTCTACGTCGGTCGCTAACGACCACAGTGACTTGATAAACTCGTGCCACCGAGTTAGTACAAGTGCTGTCCATATTATCGGTGCATATCACAAACACCAAGAGAAAGACAAATAAACTCTCACAGTGGCTTTATTTGACAGCGCCACTGAGAGACCTGCACACGGACCGTCGTATTCCGTGACAAGCGGACTACTTATCATAATTCACTAACGCTGCGTTCGCAGCTAGACCCGCTACCCGGCTATCGTTCTGCAAGGTAAAGAGAGGGTACTTGTGTCGAACGTACGCTATACGTATACAGGCGCACATCGCTGCAGGCCTTCGCGCCTTCGGCGCTCCGGCCAGCAGCTTTGTGCGCCACTTACTCAAGAAGAGGAAGCATCGTGAACGAGCAAGGAAACAGACAAGTTACCAAAACTATTCCAGCAGATACTGTAATGCGTACGACAACTACAAGGTGTTTTGTATTTCGTGAGTACTGAGTGTAGTAAGTACCCGCAGTACTTACGCACTTCCAAGTTCCGAGCTTCGCAAGGTTGAGGCCTGCAAGCGCCGCAAAACAGTCACGTGAAAATCACGCCATTTTCTCGGGAAGTCACGAGCGTGCAGAATTCGTGTTCGATTTCGCCAACCCCTACAACCCAAAGACCCACTACCCAGAGGGTAGCGGGAATATAGCTATCTGAACAGGATAGAGTAGCGTGCCTGATGCGATGAGCACGGGTTGCTGGCTAGGCTATTGTACGGCGATAAGTAAATGTTGTGAGGTGTTGAACAGATGGGCTGCAGTGATAAATGAGCGTACATCTCCATTGTACCAGTGCTCGTGAACATGCGCAGGGAGTGAGGCGATCCGCGGTTAACTGAAGCGCCCAGTATGACCTGCGGAACAGGAAGTGGCCAACACGACGTTGATTTCGAAGATCGTGAACGCTCTTCGGCTCTTACGGTGGCCATGCACTCACTCACTTGTAGATCACTGATTGCAGGTGTCGTGAAGGCTACGCGAAATTGCAGACGAGCGCGGCGTTCGTCGGGGTTGGGGAGTCGGCTACAACTATTTGGCCATGGAGGTGACGTCGGGAGACGTCATTTCTTTTCTTGCTGGTGTCGAGCTGGCGTTCGTACCTCGCGAGGGAACGAGGACAAGAGTCGACTGTCGAGCGTTCTGATTGAGGACGGAGGCGATGAGCGTTATCAAGCCGTGCTAATGAGAGAGGGGGCCGCAGCGCAAGCGACGAAGGTGCGGTACTCACATTGAGATGGAACGTGGCCAGGCTCCGATGCCTGTGCGTCTCTCGGACAATCCGGGCTACTGGAGGATAATAACATAGTGGAGAGCCTGCAGCCGTTTGTTTTGTTGCAAAACATATGACTGTGACCTGGAGATGCGGGGAGTATGTGCTCCTTGAGCGCATTGGATTGCGGGACGACGACTCCAAGATTATTATCGAAGCGTTTTATATCAGGGTCGCGAAGACGTAGCTGGAGACGCCAGCCATGCACGGACGGTGCGAGCGCCAGGACGCCGAGATTTGGCTTAGATCCGCTAGCGAGTTGTTATTTTCAGGAACGCTGGATCGTCTTCTATTCTGCCGCCAAAAAACAGCAAGCAGCAGGTTGGCAGCGGCTGCCTGAGAGGGGATTTAGGCGTTGTATTGTTGAAGGAGGCGAAGAGAGGGCGAATATATTTTACGTGTTTCAGAGCGAAGTCGGTGAGTGGAGGAAGGTGGTTTACGCGAAGCAGGCATGACGCAATAAATAACGAGTTATGCTTGCTTCCATATATGGAAGGTTATTACGGATGCACGGAGGTGAGCAGCGCTCCGAGCGCCCCAGGCTAGTACTGTCTCCTTCGCCATGCCGCAACTACCCACCAACATTTTTCGCTCTCTCTCCTTCATGTCCACAGCCCCCTCCTCGTTGTGTTGACCTCATCCTCCCTCCCTCGCTGCTCGTCGTGAGCAACAACCGCCATGGCCGCCGTCCTCGCGCCCTCAATGAACGCAATCCATTCTACCACCAGTCCAAGGGCTCTTTCGCCAGCCATGAGACAGGAAAGGCCGTTGCCACCAGTCCCCCAGGAACCAAAACAAACACGACCGGCATCGTCACAAACGGCGAAACCACCCTTGTCCGCAGTGGCAGCCGGCAAGCGCAAAGCCACTCCCGCAGCACCAGTACGGGTCTCCGTATTGCTACAGCAAGTGCTCGAAGACCCCCGGTCGCTCGCTGCGCTGCTGTCCGTGCTGTCCTTGTCCACATTCCACGCCCTCATCAGCACATGCAAGATCTTCCGACGCGTGGTCGCACACCCAGCTGCCCAAGACGCGATCCTGTCGCGATTCGTGCCTGGATATCAATCATGTCTCGGTACTTCCTCACCGGGACCGCAGATAGAGATATCGATAGAGGACCTGGTGGCATTCAGTGAGCACACTCCGCTCTGTACGGTCCTGTGTACCAGCTGACCATGCGCGATCCCCACAGACGCATCGCAATGCGTGCAGCTTCACCATTACCCCATGCACGCGTTGACGATCCTCGGCTCGCCGCGTTACGTGCCGCACATCCAGCCAACAGATCCCATAACACTCCAGCTTGTCTCCATGACGCAAGCTCATTCACGAATCGTACTATTGCTACAGTCACTCGTACACTCTGCACAAGCGTCCCCCTTCGCCTACCCCGACTATGACGAATTCTCGCCGTGGCCGTCTTCGTCTCCGTTAACGCAGTCAGGAAGCGGTCGCGTCCGAGAACTCGTCTTTCCTAAACCTCTATTCGTGGGCCCGGCGCACGATTCTCAACCAATCCCGAACAACAGCTCTACTCTCCCTACTGCCGGAAAAGCACACAGACGCGCGAGTACGGCATCTTCTGCCTCTCGTTCGTACTCGACGATCGGGCCTCGCACGTCTCCAGACTTCCACCAATCCAAGTCTTCACGCGGGATGAAGCGGTTCTCTTCGATACTAGGCAAGGGGCCGAAAGTACCGCTTCCTCCGCCGTCAGATACCCCTCCAGCAATGAATTACTACGTCGGACCATGGAGGAAAACGCTCGTGAGCCGAGGACTGGGTCTCCATGGTTCCGCCGTGTCAGAAGAGGAACTAGGTGTCCTGCCCCGTCCAAAGTTCCCCGCGCGGCGTGTCTCTTCCCTCAACAACTCGCGAGAATCGTCCCTGGGAGGCTCTTCGACTCCGTCCTCCTCGCCCAGTCGCTCGCCCGCAGAGTACTCTACGGACGCATCCAGCAACGACTCCCCCAGCCCCACCCCAAAGGACGTCCCCAAGTTCAGACAATCCAGGCAGTCCACATCTTTCCCGAGTTCATTCATCCGTCCGAGCGCCTCATCACCGCATGACTTGTCTCTCGCGACGTCCCGCTTCCGCGCTCCCATACTAAGAGTCTTCGTCCCATGCACAGATCTAGACGAGGTCGCGATCACGGCGTGCGAAGAACAGCTCATTGCTTCCGGACTGTGGAATCACCTCTCCGCGGGCGACGTGGTGTGTAACTTCGGGTTCGTGCCGCTGCCTGAACCCGAGAGTACTAGTGAGTCTCAGGCCGGGCATTCTCAGACTGGTGTGGCTGGATCAAATGAGAGACAGAATCATCGGAGGAGGTGGTTGATGTTTAATGGGTATGGGCTCGTGCATTATATCCCGCCGTCCCCGCCGCCTATCGAGAACTCCTTGACTCTCCCATCCCCGTTCTACTTCAGCCACATCCTCCCACCTCTCTCAGACGTCCGCTTCATACTCTCCCTCCCGCCTCTCCCCTCTCCCAATCCTCCCTCTCACTCATCCACCTCTCCTTCTAACTCCAAACCTCACTCTCGCATGCGCCTCGACGACAGAGACTCCCCCTTCTCGCATCTAGCACTAACACACGTGCGCACCCGCGTAACGAGCCCACACAGCCCGCTCGGGTACGCGGTGGTGAAGAAGTACATGTGGGTGGCGCGGATACCCTACGTTGGGCCTGAGAGCCGGACGGAGGCGGGGTGGGCGTTGGGGGAGGGGTGGAGGGGCGAGTGGGTGCTGGAGGCGGAGGGGACGAAGGAGGGGAGGATGAGTTTGTTGGAGGCTGTGAGGGCGAGGATGATGGATGGAAGGGGGGAGGGGAGGACGCCGAGGGGCCTGTGGGAGGTTGTGAGGGATAAGTGTAGTGCTGGACGGCTTTGGATGAGGTGAGTTGCTTCCTGGTCAAGTGGGAGTGGACGCTAATCTGCCTGGTTTTCTCTCTCTTCTTCGATGGGATGTTATAGGTTAATCGTACCGAATGTGGACGCTCACGGCCCACACTTGACCAAGGCTCAGCAAGCACAGATCCAGATACCATAAAGCTCCTCCAAAACCATCCGCTTCTCCTCCTCCTTATTCCTTTCTTTCTGTAACACTACTATTTCTCTCTATTTTGCTACGAACGGACAGACAAGACATGACAAGACTCTGACTGCAGCAATTTCTCACTCACTTCCTCTCTTTCTCTCTGACGTGCACGGACTTTTTGCGTATCCTAACCACTATAGACCTACCTGCCCTATCCCTACGCTTACTACCCTTTGTGATGTGGTATTTTATATCCGTGCTAGACCGCCTTCCCCCTCCCCCTCAACCTCCTCACTTATCCCCACTATCCTCCAACCCGTCTACCTCATGTCTCTCTGTCCGCCCACCCTCCTCATCAGCCACCTCGCGCACATCCGTATATTCACATTCTTGATTCCGGCATCGATCAGACCACCTGCTTCATCCTCACGGGACTTCGGGACTTACGTCGTTCATCCTGCCTCTTCTCTTCCTCTCTCCTCTCCCTCATCTCCTGCTCCATCATGTCATATTCTGTGCTGTGCTATAATCTACTACCTACATATCTCATACGCACGTTACATACTGTAAAGCCTCCCATCCATATCCATATCCATATCTCATGTTTGCTCTACTGTCTACTGTTTACTACATATAGTACGGTTCACACAAGTATTTTTATTTGGTGTTTGTATTACTACATGCATATTGCATTCAGTTTTAAGCCAGTGCAGGTAATCAATGCCAAGCTTGAAATGAACGTGCGTGGTTTGTTCTTTACGTGTTATGGTTGTGGTACCGGTGCTAAGTAATGTACGTACTACTGTGGCAGTACTATACTTGACGTTGACAAGGAGTGGCACGTTTGACCTACTTACTACCGTCAGGCTAGTGGCACAACCTAGTAGTCTACTTACTGTATTTGTAGTACCACTGGCAGCCCACCCCACCAATGTAGGGTTTCTGAAGCAATGCGTTTGCTGAAGCTTGAACTTGAAGCTTGATTGACCGGGGAAGAGTTCCATAGATCCCAATGGCTGCCTCGATATTCAAATGGGAAGTACAATGTACATACTTGCATGTACCTGTGTGCTGTGAGCAACTTGAAAGAGCTCGTGATGGGAATTTGGCTTCAAGCAAGCTTTTGGAAAGCTTGGCTGTCAGCTTTCTCGTGCAACGAGTAAGGCAGCTCTGAGTCACAGTGAATCTGGCACACAGGCAGTTCTCCGCCGAAATTCTAACGGGTGGTAGCCTGTTGGTCATGGCAATATTCTCCTACGCGTACACTAGCTACTAGTAGTACTAGTCCTGACATGTAATGTACTCATGAGTCATACAGTGGCCGTTCAGAAACTTCATACTCCTCAGAGTTCCACTGCTGTTGTCCCTTCGAAATCATAGTAGTACAAGGCATCGCTGTAGAGGGTAAAGAAACAAGCGATAGCCAGATAATCAGGTCCAGATTAGCATAAATAGCCTACGTGGACTCAATCGGAGAAGTAATTGGAGGACTTCCAGTTTGTCCATGGATCGCAATCACCGGTCTTCAAACCTTTTCTGATACAGGCATCGGAAGAGCAATCCTCTGAATAGCGTATCTCTTTCGCCCGAGACAAAGAGCTGTGCAGATGGTTCCCGCAAGGTACATCGAACACGCGCCGACGGCCGCCCAGAATGCACCTGTTTCTGCTGCAGACCAGGGCATCTGCTCGTGATCGCGATACTGAGGCGTAGACAGTGTCATAACGAGGCCAACAAGTTCTGATGCAAACAAGAACATGACGCTACATGGAACGTGTTGAAATAGTCAGTGCACAGCGCCAATAGAGGACAAGTACATGTTCGCATACCCGAAGATGAGAACTGTAGGTGAGTGCAGACAGAGAGCGGTATCGCCGTAGCGGAGCCTACGTAAAGCGTAAAAGTCCTGTAAAGGGTCAGTTTATCGGCAAGATAATACAAGATAAGGCTTCACGTGGACAAGCGAGGTGACGATTGGAGGAGGATCGATAAACGAAGGCTGTGAGGGAGGACAATTGACCACTGACCTCTGCGAAATGTTCCGATCTGCCTCTTCTCTTGAGGTAGTATATTCGGGCTCGCAGTACCACTGCGCATAGCAATGCTGCCACATCCGCAATGCCAGCGATGTAGCTGATGGATCTAAGGATCGGATTGTGCGCTATGCCAGGCATCGTTCTCATGGTATTCAATGGTCTGCAAGATTTGTTCAGAATATGTCGTATTGAATCGAGCAACGAGGAACACTACAGACCCTAACATCACTGCGGGGACAAAAATGTTAGAGTTTGTCTGACTTGTGATCGCGGCGAGAAAGCCCTCCGGGACATCGCTTTCATCTTCGTTAGACACGATTAAGCCACGAGGACAAGGACCTATCAAGGGTGCTAGGTGCGCAGTAGTAGGGTCTACCTGGAGGCTGTGCGGGCATGGAGGAATATTTAGAGCGTCACTAGTAGAGTGTCAGCGAGTCATTTATGTGAATTACAATGGATCTCACTGAGCTGGGGGAGGAATTCTGTCGCTGCAAGACATCAGAGTGATCAGGCGAATGGAACTGGATTGATACAAAGTCGGCGGAGGGCTTATAAGAGTCGACTTACACCGCCCAGAAGCTGTAATAATCAGCAAGGCAGTGTTATATTTGGGCAGATGACTGCGACCGGATTCATGCCATTAGCTGATCTGACACGCATAAGCCTCCAGGCAGTCTTCCAATGCCGTTAGTTTGACAGGGCTTCATCTTCCACAGCGAACAAGGAAATTTTACCCATGCAAGTTGACCGACGGCGACAACGTTGTGACATGGGCTGTGCCACATACATTCAACTAGCGCCCGGCAAATCGGCATGATTATCAGATTCTTTCCGAATATGGTTATTTTCGTGTATTCAACGCCTCTCTCCGATACCGTGACGAAATGTAGTCATAACTCGCTACACTTGGCTTGGATGGTTATAGTAAGCTCTGTTACTTTTCCTAATATCTACATCGATATCTCTCAAGCACAGAGGACGACGTTTACTAGGCTGTGAACCTATATCTGGCATGCACTGCGTCGCTGATGCTGTGCTGCACAGGCCGTCCAGAGTCCTAGGAATTCCTATTATCACAGCCCAAGTGCTATGCTCTGTTTTCCATATACCGTTCTCGGTTTGGTAAAATATTCAGGTATTTTTGGTCATTCTTATAACAGGTCTCAGGCCCTGACGTTAGCCTAAAGTGTACCCCCCCTGCCGGTAACTAGTCACATCCGGATTCACTTGCTACTCACCTGCGTTGTAGCATTTGTATCTTTGGATATCCCTAGTATCTGGATAGCTATAGGTCTGTCAGAATAATTGACCGTATACAAATTCGGCCTTTCGATAGATACCGTCACACAGAAGAATCGGAGATGATGCATCGCGCCATCAGTTTTGTGGCCAGCATCTTGCTATTGCATCTGCCGCCGGAGTTTGAAGCCCTTGTCACCGCTCTTGGAACACAAGCTATTCAAAATCGGATTCCCTCCCTGCCACAGACTCTCCAACTCGTCACGAACTTCGGCGCAGCGTACTATACCGCATGCGTCAAATACATCATAGTTTCCATCGCTATCGTAAAGTGAGTATGCCATCTTCACTCTCGCACCAGACCGTATTCATATCTAACATTTGGACCCCGCTTTTTCGTAGCACCATTCTGAGGAGCCTGGCGCAACCAGACAGCATGACTTTCACCACTCTCATGGGGCCGGACTGTGCACCCATGTCTTGGGGTGCTGGGGTCATGAGTCTCTTCTGCGGTCTCGCAAGCATCACCCTCAGCTTTTGGAACGCGAACCAACTGCGCTGGGTGACTCTCGACAACCAGAGCATTCTTATATGGGTGGAGGTATGCCACGTTTCTTAACACATTGCCGCGGGCCATCATGACTAGTTACATCAGTCCGAGTCATGTCATATACGACGCCCTTCTATCCTCATCCCCGTCTTCATATCTGGCATATTGCTGATTCGTATCCATCTTTAGAATGCTAAACGTAACGCCTCCTCCCCGTGGAAGAATGCATCTGCACTCCTCGCGGCTCCGTCTACCCTGTGTATCTGGTCAGTCATTCAATCTTGACCTCTTCTTACACCCTATACACCCATTCTGCGCTCCGGAATTCCCGATATCTGACCATCTACCATTCCACGCCTTTCGTTTTCCAGGTCCGTCTTGCTATATGCTCTCCACCTAGTCACTTCCAGCCAATGCCAGGCCAACCCTGGAGTCGACCACATCTCATTGCCTAGCCGCATGACCTGGTTCTCGACGCTCGTAGAGCCCCGCACTGTGAAAACTGTAGTTGTCATAGCCGCCTTCCTACTGTGGACTTACACCGTGCACGCCATGAGGGCTTTCGCTCAGCTTACACCTTCCCTGGGTTACCTCAGTCAGGTGTAACCTACAAATTACTGTTGATATAAGGTATGAGCTCATTACGTGCCTAGGAGTCACTGTGCTTATATCTTACCTAGGCGATACCCCACTGTTTTGGCTTGTCTCCCAGACTTGCTTCAGAGTTGGGTTTGACCTTGCCTAGGACCGTCGAGACCCCGTTCAACATCGCAAATTCATTTCATACATATACCCATATATAATACATGTCTCCACTCCAATCCCTCCACTGCTCAATCTCCTTTCCATCCTCACGAATTTTCATGCTGTCTTTCATCCTGTGATCTGTGCTTCCACCGGCAATGTCTCTGCTTCGTTCTTGTTATCGATCGTATACTTTTCCATAGTTTTGTGTTTACATGTAAATTGGGCTCATCTGTCCGTTGCTCTTGTTACATGACTACTATGTAGTTGCGCATATGCGCATACGTACCTTCTATTCATCGCATTGCATTCTTCCTAGATTGTATCCTTCCTATCTCAAAGCTTAACCACTCGTGTCCAAGGAGCCAGCTGCGTTCAATTCTGTTGTACGTATACCTATTGCCGCCTTGCTTCCGTGCCGATCGCAGGTATGTGTGCCACATGTCTTTGAACCGTGTACGTTGCAAATCACTTCCCATGTGAGAACATGAGCGCACTTGAGGTACAATCTGCTCTGTAGGCTTTACCATAAACGTTTGTCTCAAAGACCACTGGGAGAAATCACCGTAAACAGATCATATAACGGGCAAAACCTACAGTACAATAACAGATGCAATGATTACAAATAAAGACCTTCAGGCGTCCCCTCGTTCTTCCTGTACAACACCTACACAACAGAACCACCATTATCAGCATATAGTCAAGTCAAATACCACCAGTGGAATAGTGGAATAGCTACGACACATACCTTCTCACGAGCCTCGGTAAAGTCGGCCTTCGTCACCCGCATACGTCGTTCTCTGAGGGCGAGCAGACCGGCTTCGGTGCATACAGCCTTAATGTCTGCACCGGAGAGGTCGTCCTTTGTAGTGACGAACTCTTCGAGGTCGACGTCTTCTGCGAGGCTCATTCGTGAAGTATGCAGCCTACGATCAGCGTTGATTAGTCTGTGCTCATCTTATGTATACGTAGAAGAAGGGGAAACGTACTTGAAGATGTGTCGCTTGGTCTTGATGTCGGGAAGCGGGAACTCGATCTTTCGGTCGATACGCCCAGGGCGGATGAGAGCAGGGTCTAGTGACTCGATCTTATTCGTTGCCATGATGACCTTCACGTCTCCTCTCGAGTCGAAGCCGTCGAGCTGGTTAAGAAGCTCCAACATGGTTCGTTGAATTTCTCGCTCTCCACCCGACGTCGAGTCGTAACTGAACAACACATAGCGTCAGTCTGGAAACATCGTGCGCAACTACTTGGAGAGCTTACCGTTTGGTACCAACAGCATCAATCTCATCAATGAAGACGATACTCGGTGCATGCTCCTCAGCGACACGGAACAGTTCTCGCACAAGTTTCGGGCCATCTCCAAGGTACTTCTGGATGAGCTCCGAACCGACTATTCGCAAGAAGGTAGCGGACGTTTGGTTGGCGACAGCTTTGGCCAGCAGCGTCTTGCCTGTACCAGGAACACCATACAGGATGACACCCTTCGGTGGCTTGATACCCATCTCCTCGTACAACTCGGGATGCGTGAGAGGTAGCTCGACGGATTCCTGAACGAAGGACATCAGTATAAGGAAGGTATAACGACATCGAAGAACTGACCTTAATCTCCTGAATCTGCTGCTCGAGACCACCAATATCTGCGTAGCTTTCCGTAGGTGCCTTGTCAAGCTTCATAACGCTCACCATCGGGTCAGCGTCATCCTGAAGTACACCAATGATAGCATGTGTCTTATGGTGGAGAAGGACCGAACAACTCGGCTCCAGGAGGTCTTTGTCCACGACGGACATAATGGAGACATAATATTCGGGTCCCGACGCAGTGCTAATAATGGCGTGGTCATCGTCGATAATTTCCTCCAGCGTGCCAACGGCCATAGGGCTCCCTCGCAAATCGTCCACCTTCGACCTATCCTCCTCGTTCTTGTCCTGCGTCGTGACCTCCGGCTTCAGACGCTCCTGGTTCTGAATAAACTCCTCTTCCAGAAGCAGATAGTCCTTGACACGCTCCATCTTCAGCAGCCTCAGTCTGCATCTCGTTGTGGGGTAGATGGGGGGAAGTTTACTGGCGGCGGAGGGGCCTTTCTTCTTCTTCCTGCCTACACGTGTTGGAACAGGAGGCTCCCATTTCTTCTTCTGCTGTTGATCCTTCTTGTCTCCGGGTTTCTGTTGTCCATTCTGTCCGGGGCCTCCAGGGAGACCTCCGGGCATACCACCTGACGGTGCGTTACCCTTTGCATAGAAATTTAGACTGGATAAAGAGCCCAACAACTATGTACACACCATGATATGTTATTTGGCCTTAGAACCTTTACAAACTGTTTCAACGATTGGAGACGGGAGAATGGACACGGTGGTCGGTGCGCAAGGACTTGTAGCTTACGCGCGACGCGTCAGTGCGGTACTTTACTGATAGCCACGTGGGCCACGTGGCTCGCATTCAAATGGGCGCCTCGGCGAGACAGATTCCTGGTGCGCTCAGTACTCTCCGTGTTGCAATTGCCCTATCACCTCGTCTCTACGTCTGGCAACATGCAACGGCCTGAGGACAGTTTGACAACCCCGCTTACCTCAACCTCCCAGTTTATCCAAGCAGGTACGCGTCGCAGCGCTCGTAGACTTGCATTTGGCGAATTCATGTTGCTTCCGACTGATCAGACGACGACGATGACCTGGACGAGGAGGCCATTCCCGGGTTCGCACATCCAACGATAGACGACGCAACTCCTCATTCTGCTACATTTGACAAAGGGAAGGGGCGCGCGACCGAACAGCTAGCAACCCCAACAGGTGCTGCGGGACCTCTGCGAACCCCGACGCTTTCTGGTAATATCGGCTCTGCACCTGCTAGTGGCGTGCTGACCTCTGCGCGGAGAACGATCGGAGGGGTTCAGGTTGAGAGCAGGTACGCTACGAATACTCTACGTGTAATCCGGACCTCATAGTGGCGACTTTGTAGGCATACAGGAGTTGATACATTGGACGAGCCCGTAACCACCACTATTGTCCGTAGCCATCTCTCCTTGTGCCGCACTTAACTAAGTGTATATTCTCTCACAGGGACGTGATTTGCTCTCTATCTATACGAAACTTGTCCAGGTGCTTTACCCACCACGAGATGGTGGTTCAAGAGAAGTATTACGGTATATGTTCAACCACTCGATTGCATCTCGTACCTGACTTCAACATTACAGTGACTGGGACCTGTGGGGGCCATTCGTGCTCTGTCTCCTCCTGGCGATCCTGTTGAGCGTCAATGTAAGCACTACACGCATTCATCCATCTTAAGTAGAGATACTCATATAACGCGACAGGCACCTGCGTCTCAATCGCTGGGCATATTCACTAGTGTGGTTGTTATCATCTCTTTGGGCTCGTTGGTAGTGACGATACAAGCAAAGGTACGTGTACTCTTGGTCAAAGTAGCCGCTCTTCTGATATCATGTGTTAGCTTCTGGGTGGACGAGTGTAAGGCATGCTGATATTTCCCATGTTGTGTTCTAACGTGATCATACAGGTCTTTCTTCCAAGGACTATGTGTGTTTGGCTACTGCGTGGCTCCATTGAACGTCGCCGCATTTGTTTCAGCATTCGTACATCTGATATATGTTCGCGTCCCTCTTGCTCTCGTGGCTTGGGCATGGTGTGTATGGGGTAAGAGAGATAATACAGTTCATTCAACGCGACATCACTGACTCGCCTTGTAGCCGCAGTCAACTTCCTCGACGGCACCAAAATCGAACAGCAGAGAATCGTTCTCGCCGTATACCCTTTACTGTGCGTACAGATCTCTCCACCTTTCCTTTATAGAACATGTTTGATGACAATGACTGTTCAGGCTTTTCTACTTCATACTTGCGTGGATGATCATCATTCAGTAATCGTGACTACATAAGTGCATTAGGCCGTAATTATATTCTTCGGATTTGCTAGGATTTCATCGGACTTGCACGCTGGGGGCCTTCCTCATGATAATCGAAATGATGTGCGCTGCCAGTGGAAGTCAAATATGAGTAGTGCACCGGTCTTGAAGCTTTGAAGCTTGACCGGCTGTAACCCCATATGTTAGTGCCATAAAGGCTTGGATGTATGTCGGAAGAATTGAAACCGCCTCTAGAGGCGCCAGTCTCCAGGTCGCATCCAATCCGCATCCTGATGCCATCAAGAGGCCCTCAGGAAGGAGGTGCCTGCATCTAGATGCGACACTCTGCCACGAGGTCCCATCTTGATGATCCGCCGTACATCCGCGGATCTCTGTCGACCTCTATATGGCATATCTAGGCGCGTCCGTCCCTCTGGAGAGCGTCTAGATGAGAGGCGTGGCGAAAGGGCGGTATAGGCATGTTCGACTTCATCGAACTCGTCTTTACCCGCCACCGCCACCACCTTTCCTTTCCCTCACCCTCACTTGCTCCTCCTCTCTGTACTCGGATTGCCTGTATTTATTTTATTTAGTGTATAGACACAAGATGTAAGCATATTAACCTTACCATCCTTCCGATGTTCATCTAACGGAATCAGCATAACATATGGCAGGCAAGCGGTCTTCACGTCAAGGAAAAGCCCTTTCCACCCTCCGTTCAAGCCTGGATGACGTGGAGTGCTCACATTGCGGGGTCTCCTTCAGACCGAAGGGTTTTAGCAGGCATTTCGCCGCTTGCAGCAAGGAGCACGAGAGGCGAGAAAGAATGGCAGCTAAGCGTCGTGAGCGTGATGACGACGACCATACACCACGCACTCCCAAAAGAGGTACGTCGTATGCTGAATTCTGACAGTCTTATAAATTGCTCAGACCTGTGTAGGGCGTCATTCTCGGCAGGCTGATCCTGAACCCCCGCAATCTCCCTCTCCCTCATACTCGCAACCTGCTCCCAGTCCTAGTCACGGTGCGATGATTTATATTCCATACTGTCCAATGCGCTAATTACGACAATACCTCAGAATCCCCGTCACTTCCTGCTGCTACAGCGGAGGATTGGACTGAAATCGAGCTTCGTGAGTTTGAGGAAGACTCAGGTTTTGTCCCTCCACATGGTGAGCCTACCTATTCCTTCCTTGAAGTCGTTTTACTACTGGCTTACTGTGCTCTAGATGCACATGACTCCAGCTCCCCGTCCCCCACGCCTGTTGCTCAAGCAGCCCCCGCAGCACTAGCCAGCCCACCGGCGCATGACGACCATCCGAGTCGGCCTCCTGCTCTCGACGACATCAAAGTCGAATACCACAAAGCTTCTGGTCGTCCCCCGAAGATCTACGCATTCGAGGACTTCACTCGAGATGAGCCCGAAGCGGATCCGCAACTCTTGGGCCGCAGTGAGGAGCCGTGGAAACCTTTTAATTCCCGTTTAGATTTCGAGTTCGCGGAACTGACCCACGAAGCGCACATGAACAAGGGGCAAGTCAGCAAGCTACTCGAGATTATCCGTAGCATCACCGGGGACAAGGACAAGTTCACGTTCAAGACCGTGGATGATGTCGACGTTGCTTGGTCGAAAGCTCAGTCATTATATCCCTCGGTACGCCATAGCCATTCTTTATTTTGTGTCCCCGCCCTGTAGCTCTCATGGGTCATGTAAAATTTTGTAGTTTCAAGTATCTACATATCCTGTCGAATACAAGAATCAAACGTATAATTTTGATTTCCATCACCGGCCCCTTTGGCCATGGCTGATGTCTCAAGTCCGCGATCCCCTCCTGGCCAAGCACTTTCGATGGGATGCGCAGCGCTTGTACAAGTATGACGGTACTGAATGGGTTCGTTTCATTGATGAGCCGTGGACAGCAGAGAATTTTTCGAAGGCGCAGGTGCGTTATATTGTTGCTCGGGTAATTGCTGTGTTAACTCAAACGCTACCTGAATCTAGTCGAACATTACAGGCATTGACAAGGACGGCAAACCATTTGCTATCATCCTCTGGGCGGACACTGCAAAGCTGTCCACCTTCGGTACTCAAAAAGGCCATTTCATCATCGCAAGGTCGGGAAATCTCCCTGAGTACATACGCAATGGCGTTTCTCTTGGAGGCGGGAGGATTGTAGGATTTGTACCTCTGGTAAGTTCGATGGTTAATACTGTGCAGTAGTGGTTCCCGATAGATAATTATGTTCTAGATCGAAAGTGAAGACCCAAACGAAAAGGGGAAGAAGAAGTACATCAATTTCAAGCACGCCATCTACCACCAAGCTTTCCACGAGTTTCTTAAGGAGGTAGCTTTCTATTCGAAACACGGCTATAGGGTGATGTGCGGGGATAAAGTCTTGCGCACGCTCTACCCGTACATTCATATTCTCTCTGTTGATTACCAAGAGCAGTGCGGTTTCTCGTTTTTAACATATTTTATGCAATGTTCTGATCCGTTGCTTGCAGATGCTACTTCTGCCTCATCCGTGGTCTGAGAGGGCTGGCTCCATGCCCTGTCTGTCTCATACCCGAAGGACAACTCTCCGACATCAAGACGAAGTATCCGTATCGCGTAGCGAGCGAGATGCAGCGTCTCGTAGAGAAAAAAGAGACACAAGGGGATAAGGAGGAGGCTCTTAAGGCAATTGGCCTTCGAGCGGTCAAGGTAAGCGCAAGTATGATTCTGAAAGTACAGCGGCAGTGCGCTAAATCTTTTGCTACATCTATAGAATGCCTTTTGGGGTATCGAAAACACGGATGTGCACGTTGTGACTTCATTTGATCGACTTCATGCATACATAGGACTCTTCAAGGACCACCTCTTTCCGGAGTTGAAGGCGATCGTCGATTTACTTGGACGTCTGGCGGCCGTTAAGATCGAAGAGAGGTAGGGGTTTATCTTCAGCAGTTCGGGGGACGTTAGTAACAAATCCGCGAATTGGCGTGAGTCTACAGCGTAAAAAGCATACCCCGCTGGCCAGACTTATCACACTTCAATGGGATTCTCGATCTCGATTTCGGCGACGGAAAGAAGTGGGATGATATCATCAAGGTAGGTGTTGTTATCTCACACTCGAGTATTACCTTACTGATCTGGTTTGTAGTTCGTTGTCAATGTCACTCATCATGTGCTTACTCGAGCATCCACCCCAAAGGGGTTCGCCCTTCTCAGGCTCATTCGCAAGTTCGTTGAGCTCAACTGCTTCCTATCAATGGAAGTACACACCACGAAGACGATCGCGGCGTTCTTGAAAACGTTGCGAGCCTTCTATGACCGCTTGCAGGTGAGTTAAGACAAGTGAGTTTATTAGTGAGGGTCGATTTGACCAGTATTCCAAAGGACTACAAAGACGAGTGCCAAGACGATGAGAAGCAGAAGGACTGGGACGTCCCCATCAAGATTCACTCGCACACGCACGCCGCCCGGGATATTCTCATGAAGGGGGTCATCGGAAACATGGACACCAAGCCGAATGAACGACTGAATGGTCCCATGCGAAAGGCTTATCTATTTCAGACGAATTTCAAGGACATTGAGCGTCAGGTAAGTACCGCTTTTAATTTCTTGATCGCTCGGAACTCATGATAGACTGTAGCTGGGCAAATTGGACGACAGGTCGATGGCGTCCTGCTCTATACGTGCCCATGTTGATGCGCTCGATGCTCGGGATGACAAGGAACGACAGCAAGAGCCTAAGGTTTCAGAGTTTCAATTCAACAACATATACCTGGGGTCCAGAGAGGAGAGGTCAGTCAGCGACTTTGTTCACGCGGCCAGCGGTGATGCTGCCTTCACTGCCTTTCAGCACCGGCTGAAGACATGTGTAAATCGGCTTCGGGAACAGGAAGGACAGCATTCTATAGATGTGGATGGCGCAGACAAGGTCAGTCACCGTCAGTGGATTGTGTGCTACTGTACAAGTTACTGAGCTCGATTAATAGATTATGGACTGCGTATACCTGAAGACAAGCTACGAGTCCACTGTGCACTGGCGCACAGTGACGGATATACTGCGATGCAATCCGTCGTGGAAGGGCGAGCCAAGATTCGACGTTGTGATTGTAAACGACGGCGATTCTGGCACAATCTTTTGCAGGCTCGTGCGCATTTTCACGTACACGGCTCCCGAAGAAACACGGATGTATGCTCTCGCCCTCGTCCAGCCTCTCAATGCTTCTGGTGGAACTCGCCCCGGTGATTCCGAACTGGGTCTCTGTCGTATACGCGCCAAGCCCCGTTCTCAGACACGCGTGCTTCCCGCAAGAGCTATCATACGTGGTGCATTGGTGGTCGAAGATCCTACGCATCGAGATGAGTTCACAGTGGTAGACACTATTGATACAGACATGTTTCTTCGTTGTATGCCCCTGTTTCCGCATCGCGATACTGAGAATATATAGTGGCTTCGTAAAATTAATACAATGATACTATAGTACAGACGAGCTACATGATTCTTAAGCTCTGTACGTGTGCAGGCAATTTTCATTCATTGCACATTAAATCAGTACCATGTACATATGTATCAGCATACGCTGGATCCCTCCAATCCTTTACAAAACAAATGCAAATAGGCACCGCGTCAGAGTCAAGTAGCGCCGTTACTCACATTTGTTCGCCCACCATCAGCTCTGCAAGGGAATGGCGGATACGTGGTTGAATCAACCAACAGCTTACCATAGTTATATCGTAAGTTTATGCTTGCGAGAAGTAAAATGTATCTTACTAATGCCAAATCAGACTTGCAGATCAAACAACTTGGCTCGGTGGCACTGGCAGCAGATTTGACAATCCTATCGGCCACGGCCATCGAAAGCGTACTTGGTGTCATCGACATGCTTCGAGGACTACTTATCAATGCCTACGGCGACTGAGGTAACAGCTTGAAATGTTATCAAGGCTGCCACGTTACAAGACTCATAGTGTTTCTAGGTTGTGTTTATTCACAATTTCTGACCCAATTCCCCTCGAATCCCACGTGTATTTGGTAAGGAATCCGAGTGGTTCTATATCCATTCACACTACAATTGACAACTTTTTGTTAATTGTAGCAGGCCATCGCGCGGTGGCCTCCCCGAACCGAGCCAGCCAAAATCCGATGCAAGGACTCAACCGGGTTCTGCGGAGGAATACGAGAGCGCATTCACAGCAAGAGTTGAACCAACCCTGCTATATTTGCTCTACAGTGGTTGTGTCGTTGCATTTTGCGCTCGCGCCCAGTCAACGTGAACACGATGGCGGCCGCACTCTCGTAAAGGCGTGCACATAGATGACGTGCGTATCGCACTCTATGAGTATGAATTAATCACAATGTCCAGTGAGCACTGATGACAGTTGAGCAGTTCTGATGGAAGACTGTGCTCATCTTCCACACTAGGACATGTGTGGCGGTGATACAGCTGTTATCAAAACAGCACCTCTCGCACGTTCCTCATGTGACAGCAATGGGAATCCTTAATATGTCATATGTGTCTCACGTTCTGACTGCCTCTTCCTGGTTCCAAAGCATCGAAGGTATTGTATCTGTCCTTTCTTCTCAGGGTTTCATTGTGCTGCTGACACCCCTGATGTCAACAGCACTAGGAGCCTTGTAATCTGAATTGCAACGGCTTCCTGCCGCACACGTTCAGCAGTCACCATCCAAGAATTTGTGCACCAAGGGCTTCTGAGTCGGCGCTCCTGCACATCTACGAGCAGTTCTGCAGACAGCTTTACGCTATCCGGAGGCCGTTTGTAGCAGAGCTTCCTGAGCGTATGGCCTCGGGCCTCTGCGCCGAAGACATAGGATGACCATCCATCCGGGTGAACCTGCAAGAGCCTCTTATGGCACCCACGGCTTCCAGAGACGCTCATGCTCTATGGACGTCAACGAGTTCCTCGCTCCTCCTCCCGCATCTTCCACGACATCTTCGAAGCAAGCGTCAACCTCTCTCCCTCCCCTCCCCACTCTTTCTTCACCACTTCTATACCCTCGCTGCACGTTCCTCGCTTGCCTTATCCTTGCCTCGAAGTTCTTGCAAGATCGCTTGTACTTCAACAAACCCTGGAAGTTGGCTGGCCTTCCCCCTCACGAGATCGATCGCTGCGAACGTGCTGTCGGAGAAGCTCGAGTGGAAGCTATGGGTAGGTAAGACATCTGTCATGTCGTCAACACCCGTTTGAGCGCATCATGCAGTGACAACGTGTCGAAGCGAAGCTATACTGCAACTCGCCACACTGCAACTCGCTACACTGCAACTCGCTACTTGTAACTGGCAACCCGCACCCGTGCCTACTGCGCCTTTCGCCGCTCGCTCTCCCGCAGTTCACTCCACACCTACGGTCACTGGCCTTCGTCGCAGTGTCACTGTCTCCGAGATTGGATCCGCAGCACGTGGCTTTTACTCGGAGACGTGGCTGATCCATCTGGCGTTGTCGCGACTGGTCTGTTGTCTGCCGAGTCTGAAATTGATATCAGCCCCCTCTGCACGAGTCTATATCGCACTCCACCATGTTGAAATCGATGATGAGTGGTGTGCACGTCGCAGATGTTAGCACGATACATTTGGCAATTGGTAAGTGTTGAGTTTTCAGTGTTTGCACCATTTCCTTTCCCTCTTCTTTCTATCCCAAATCTGCATAAGTTGTATTCATCTCGTCTTGTACATCCCTATTCGTCTACTTTAAGCCTTGCGCGCCCACTCCACTTGTCAAACCACACTCAATACCCGATCATCCAGGCTTGAAGGACATTAGTAACAAACTCAGGCTAAAACAGCCACGAACTCTGATCGGCGTGTTCAATGGCATCCTGGGCTGAACAACCCGGTCGTCGTCGCCGGAAACCCCGGCTCTGGCTACCCGTTTCAAGTCACTCTGTACCAGTGGCTCTCGGAATCGTCTGAGATCAAGCACGTCGCCTCCAGTCATATCCAGGACGCCACCTCGATGAAGGTATCGCACAGTTTAAGTTTGCTCGCCTCCCGCTACTAAGTTGTTCGATCACACCGGCGTAACACAGCACAATCTAGCTTCTCCTTCGCCTGGCCGGAGTGATACTGGGTCGAAGGGTCGCCATAAGAGCCTGACGAGACGATGCCGATGGTAGGTGGAAACTTGAAGCTCAGTTCAACATACCGTCGAGACAGACTCGGATGTCGCGGTGGTAATGCGTGAGAGGGTCGTGCAAGGATATGGCCTTGTCAACGTACGTTGCTTTAGTCTTTGAACAGCCTCTTGATCTGTAAAGGTTGCTGATGTGCTTCTATCTTGCGTTAGCCGATGCATAATTCGTCTGTCGTATTTAACATAGGGTCCGATTCGACGTTGTCGCAGGTATGGATGTGGATCGACCATGAGTCTTCGTATCTGTCGCTGTGCTTCATACTCACAATCGCATCCATAGACTCTCAAATCCTCCTCTCGGTTTACTCATCCCTGCTCGAGGGTTATCTTCTGCAGCCTCAAGTACCATTACCCGAAGTAGTGATTAGTCTGTGTCGAGTTGATGTCTCAGCGTGAGTTCTCTACTATTCTCATCGCCGTGAAATGCTCATGCTTCACCTTTATCTGACAAGCGACTCCTGCGTGGTGTACCAGAACTTTCGCATACAAGATCACAGAACAATACGACCCTGGTCTAGGTATAGTACATAGTAAGTCTACGATTCAAATGTCCGAGCTCGAATATCAGTCAGATATCATGATACTTCGTCAACCAGTCAGCAACCCCCGATGTTCTCTTCTGTTCTTAGATGATAGAACCCTCCGTAATACTACAAGATCGCACTACGCCTGGAAATGCAGTTTATGTCATAACCTGCAGCATCCACGGAAATAGGGCACATTCTCGGCCACAAATAAAATCTTTAGCTTCCAGATATCATGACGCACAGCGGCCACCTGCAAACCAATGGCTACAACGACAGTGGAGAGACAAGCTGTGCGATATCAATTGCTTCGTAATCTGTCTGTAAGTTCTCTTTGTCTAATTTCTTCGCTTAAAGTTGACATGTCATTGCGTAAATGGAAGGACTTTAGTACACGAACGAATGCGCCCGTCATCCAACCCTTCTTCTTCAATCAAACTTTGTACACCTGTTTTAAACGTGTTGAACGCTTGCAGCCCCAGTCAGACAATAGTCGCATCACGGCCTTGCGCATCAGCCTAGTGGGTGGCATAGAGATTTCATCACACGAGGCTTCGGTAAGCAATGTATTCTCTTCCATGGATGCATCATGTTTGACATGTGTGGGCTGTAAGGCAGCATTTCAGCTATGCCGGCGGTGTACGTGTATAACATCAGCTGTAATGTCGGCCTTGGCCGCCTAGCGGTACTATGGTCCAGCATACATCTTCTCGTAGAATGTACGTCATTTATATAGTCACAAAGTCCTCTGTATATGATGCTCTTACCCTCAGATTTCTCATTCATCCAATCGGCGATTTTTCCGCAGGCTTTGCGCCAGTACCAATAGATGATACGTAAATCCTCAAGCCCACCGTGACTTCACAGAGCATAGAGGGTACCCGACGTAATGTGCACCAGAATGCAAGCAAGTGTACGCGAAGAACGTGAGTGAGATTGTCCTCGTTTGAATTGGAATCACCGCTCAAAGAATATAGGAACCTCAAGCCCGACGCATGTAACCTGACGTAGGGTAGTAGCTGTCAAATTACGCCCCACGTGCACTTGGTTCAAAACCAGATATAAGGGAGTGAGGCAGAGCAAACGAATGGTAAGCCCCAGATTCACTATCACCATCTCTCTTATATCTGCACTTCTGACAACGACTCTCAGCTCATGATTATCAACGATCCAGGCTCTGAGCCTGAGGACGAGGTCTTCGATGATCGCTTCGCAGCCGCTGGCTCATCTGCACGCTCACAGTCTCGTGCACCCTCTGGTCATCAAGCCCAGGCTGCCAATTCTGCATCAGGACATTCACAGCGACCCCCAGCTCGCACCTCCGTCGCTCGTCAAGCAGACCCCCCAGCTCGCACCTCCGTCGCTCGTCAAGCAGACCCCCCAGCTCGTGTCTCCGTCGCTCGCCAAGCGGAACCCCTAGCTCGTGCCTCCGCCTCTCGCCAAGTGGTGCCCGTTGATGAAAGCTCGGAACTTGTAGAGCTACGTGAGGTGAGTATTGCATACTTATTCTTTCAGTAGCCGGCTTCGTGCTAACATGGAGGTGTCTTCCTTCCAAGGCTTTTCATGCTCTTCAGCTTGAGAAGACTATTCTGCAAGAACAGCTTTCCGAGGCGTCCATTACCATCATCGACCTCAAGCACAGGATTGCTGATCTCAAGAAGCGTCCTGGTAAGAAGGGCGGCCGCGCCTCTGCTGCTGCTGAGGAGGGTGAAGAGGCTGGCGAGGATGAAGAGGATCTGGTCGCTCCGAAAGAGTATGTGAACGCCGCAGCCCGCAAGTACTCCATCATGAACGCTCCCTGGGTGAATTCGGACAACATTGACGAGTTGGAGTACGATGCCCCCAACTGCACCATCAACGACGCCGCCCAGTGCCTCACTTCGGACCACAAGATTCGCCCCGAATCCATCAGGGCGGAGATACATCAGGCTCTCGTTGGCCATCCTGAAGTGAGAAACCAGTTGGGTCGTGCGGGGTGGATAGCAGAAGCCGTAAGTACACTCTGACCCTCTGGCATCCCTTGAACCTTGCTGAATTCAGTACCAGTTCTACCATACCGTCAATGACCAGAGGTCTAAGTTTCTCACTCCGTGCACGCAGAACCTAGGCTACGTATTCAAGGAGTACAACATCAACGTGAACGAAATCGACACGCCTGCGAAACGGAGGGCTTGCAAGGCACTGCAGACCTTGGGCCTTAAGCCCGATTCGCCTGGCATGTACTTCCCTGCAATGTTTCCGGTAGGACGCGTAGGTGACTGGCGGTATATGTACAGGTCCCACGCTTTGATTGCGGTACGTCGAAGTTTATCATTATAGCTATAAGATGTCATTCTAACCACTACACTATCAGATAACACGACTAGGCCTCTGTGGTGGTTCGTGCCGAAGCAGCGATAATATTCCCGCCACCTCCAAGGCAGCTTTGTGGAAGATCAAACGGGTTACGCCCGGCGTAATGGCCTTTTCGGTAACAACGGTAAGTGTCAAATAAAGCTCATCTCGGTCATGACATACTCACACTGTGCCTTCCTGCTAGCTCGCCTGGTACATCTCCGGTGACGCTCAGCTTGTCCGGCCGAACCACCCGCAGTACAAAACGACAAGAAACTGGCCCGCCTTCTTTGAATATCATAAGGCAGCGTTGATTCGCAAATGGAACGAGCCCGGCACTCAACTTCTCGTCGACTACCTCAGTGCTGAGCTGTTTGGGTCAAACACTTCAGACTCCGAGCAGCCAGGTGCCACCATCGACCATGATGAATACTTTGCGGCATTAGAACAGAACCGGGAAGCGGAAGAGCTTTTCGGTGCTCTCGCGACATTCACTCCTCCGCTCTCCGCGGTTCCCCTTGGCGCTCCAGTGGACATGCCCGCCATGCACCTTCCACCCTTGCGTAATGGGCCCGCTGCATCTCAAGCTCCAGCTGTTGCTCCCGCCGTCGCCACCACTGCCGCCGTCGCCACCGCCGCCGCCGTCGCCACCGCCGCCGCCGTCGCCACCACTCCTGCCGTCGCCACCACTCCCGCTGTTGCCACCACTCCCGCTGTCACTCAGGCTTCCGTCATCGCTCCTGCTGTCGCTCCTGCTATCGCTCCCGTCATCACTCCCGCTGTCACTCCTGTTGTCACTCCCGCTGCCACTGCTTCGTCCTCCGATCCTGTAGCCGAGCCTTCGGCAACTGTGGAATCCCTACCCCAGCCTGCCCCAGCAGCTACACAGCGCCCTAAGGCCAGGCCGCGAGTCAACAAAGGCAAGGGGCGTGCAGTTGATCCTCCAGCTCCGGATGAATGGGAAGTTGTGCCTGCTGCTACAGGTGTTGATCGCGAGCTACGTCGTTCTACCCGGCCTCGCTCTTGAGTATGGTTAGTAAAGTTACTTAGCTATTGACTCGAAATTCAGTATCCTTGCTACGCATTACGGACTTTTGGGGTTGTATGTCTTGTACCTACGTACTTCACATTACCAATCCATACTTTCGTGACTATTCTGCTTGCAATCGGACGAGATTCCAGTGTATTATGCATTGCGGAGGAGTAGATACTCGACTACCCTTTTAGGAAATGTGCGCGCGCGGACCTGCATATTCTCACATGGTCCGTGCGCAACTACCCCCCAATATATAATAAGGTACTTCAGACGTGAGTTCCCCCACACCCGCGTAGCTTACCTCTGAGTACTCAAAGTAACTAGTATCAATAGTCATAAGTAGAGTATATACCAATGAATACAAACCTGAATAGAACAAATTAAATAGTAACGACCACGACACAATAAGAAACGAAATCAATAGTGAGTAACAAAGAGTGAATAAAAGAATATAATTATATAAGAATCGACTATACAAGCGACATTAACACAACAATACTACATGCATATGCGAGTAGATAAATACCGAGAGGCACTATGCCGCCTCATGAGAATCGGAGGTGCATCTAGATGCCATCAAGAGGGGGGCATCGCCTCTGGAGGGATTACCACGGCATCCAGAGGCCAGCGCCTGCCTCGAGATGATGCAATACCATCTAGCAGTCGGCACCTGCCGCGTGAGGTCGCCGGGATCACCAGATGCCCGGCCTGTCCTCTAGATGTGTTCTTTATCCGCTAGAGCGTATCCAGCTCGTACCGGCGCCTCCAACCCCATCCCGGCCTCTAGGGGCCGTTTTGATTTCTCCGACATATACCGGCCTAATGTGTGTCTTTGACTGTGCGTATACGCCTCGTAGTTCTGGTACTCCAACTTTCCCTTTACACGCAAGTCGTATCCTGTAAATTCAGTGTAATCAATTGGCTGCGAGAGGCACCAGATTCATCGCGAGATCGAACGACGTATTTACCTCCACATGTGATTGTGCCCTCAAGCGCCCTCGACGCGTCCGAAACTCTGGGATGGCTCGGGTCAAGTACTTCTGCAACCTTCACATGAAGATGCACTCTGCACCTTCTTCACCTCTTACTCTCATCTGCTTGCAACCATGGGCCAAGCTACGCCCTCCAGTCCCCAGGACTCGTTGACGGTGCGCGACAATCGTACTGGAAAGACGTACACGATACCGTGAGTTGTACCCACCAATGTGGGTGTATTGAGTCGCGAAGCTGAAGTGTGTCTGGGATAAGAATTAAGGACAATGCGATAGCTGCTACAGCTTTCAAGGAAATTAAGGCACCTGCGAAGCCTGGTGAGCGGCCAGAGAACGAGACGGAGAAGGGTCTGCGTATTCAGGACAAGGGTTTCTTGAACACTGCGGTTATGCAAAGTACCATTACATACATTGACGGTGATGCTGGAAGTGAGTTCGGACACGTGAATTTTCTCTTGATACGTGTGCTAACTTTTGTATAGTCCTGCGCTACAGGTCCGCTACCATCTTCACCCACCCATACCAACTTACTAACCCGTTGAGTGATTCAGAGGCTATCCCATCGAACAACTCGCAGAGCGCTCTTCCCATCTCGAGACAGCATACCTTCTCATCTACGGCTCTCTCCCGACGAAGGATCAGTTCAAACACTGGGAAACCGAAATCCTGCGTCATGGAAACATGCACGCTGACTCGGAAGAGTTCTTTCGATCGTTCCGTTATGATGCGCATCCTATGAGCATGCTTACTAGTGCATTCGCTATGCTGGGGTCTTATTATCCTGAAGCCAATCCGTCCTTGAAAGGTTCGCGAGTGTCGATATATACAGGCACAGCTGTCTCTTATGGAATACAATTGCAGGACAAAGACTGTACACGGTCGGCGATGCGGCATCCTTGGCCACCATGGACAGACAGATATACCGTCTGATTGGGAAAGCTACTACCCTCGCTGCGTATGTACTCTGGATTATGAATTTTCCAAACACATATTGATCCAGTCTTTGTGTAGCATGGCATATCGCGTTCGTCAAGGTCGCGACTTCGTGACACCGCCTACAGGTTTGAGCTACACAGGATCGTAAGTTAACCCTCCTCTGATCACCTGCACAACCATTGAATACAGTCTTGTTCCAGCTTCCTGTATCAAATGGATCACCTCGGTGAAGAGAACTACGTACCCAACCCGGTACTCGAGAAAGCACTTGATGTGCTCTTCCTCATTCACGCTGACCATGAGCTTAATGCGTCCTGTACGACTGTTCTCCAAACTGGAAGCTCCCTGGTGGACCCCTACTCTGCAATTTCGTGCGTGTTAATCCTGTTACTCTAACAACGTCACCATTAATCCCGAACTGCTTTTCGTAGAGCGGGATGCGCGTCATTATAGTGAGTAAAGTGGTAAGTTATCTTTGGAGTCATGTCTGATAGAGAGTCCAGTGGACCTCTGCATGGTGGTGCCAACGAAGCTGTTATTCGTATGCTCATTTCCATCGGAAAGTAAGGATGTTCCCTCAGTATTAAAGAGATTGTACTCAACTACGTTGTCCTAGGCCGGAGAATGTGCCAGCATTCATTGAGGCTGTCAAGAGAAGGGAGAAGACCCTTTCTGGATTTGGTCATCGGTACGTACGGCTACTGAGCGAATTGGCATCGGTTGTTCTAATTACTATGATTTAATTTTAGTGTGTACAAGACAGTGAGTAACGCTATGTTGCCTTGGGACTTGAATCCTTGACGTGCACTTACGGGTAGCTGACAACCGTTCTTAGTCCGACCCTCGTTCGTTCATCGTTCGGAAAACAGCAGACGAGGTTTTCAAAGTGTGAGCCGAGTTCAATGATGCAGTGTTTGTTTTACATAGCTAACTCTTGGCTCAGCACCGGCAAAGACGAGTTGCTCGAAACCGCGATGGCCCTTCACGATGCAGCAATGAAGGACGAATACTTTGTCAAGCGCAAACTGGCACCTAACGTTGATTTCTGGTGCGTAAAAGTTGACTTTAATCTATCTTGGAGGCAGTGGCTGACGGAATATTCTGTTTCAATATTCTGTATCTTTGTGATGTAGGAGGTGAGCTTCAAAGTTCTAACACAGTCTTCAGGGACGAATTACTAATTTGTTAACGAACTACTTAGCGGTCTGATTTACCGCGCAATGGGTAAGGGTGTTATCTTCATAGTTGTGCGCACGTCACTCACATCGAATTGCATTACCAGGCTTCCCACTCGACTTTTTCCCGGTCCTTTTCGTCGTACCACGTGTCGTCGGATGGCTGGCCCACTGGCGCCAGATGATGTTGCAGGAAGGCGGTGTGAAGATTTGGCGTCCGAGACAGGTTAGCTGTTCCTTTACGTGTTCTTTGATGAAGATTAACCGTTGTCAATTTTCAGGTGTATGTTGGTTCTGGAAAGCGGGACTATGTTCCTGTGGATGAGCGCACGCCTGTGGTTGGACTGAAGGAGACACCGTCCTTTGTGGAGCACGGAGGGTAAGTTGTCTGTCAATATGGCAAGTAACTACGCGTTTGTCTGACCGAGTGTCTTAGGATAACTAAGAGGTCTATGCTCGCGACGTTCAAGAGCAAGGCGAAGCTATAGGTTGAACCGCTCTAGACGGCTCTATTTCTTGGTTACAGTCAGGCGTGTATTTATTGGATATGAATTCTGGAATAGTGCTTTTCCTCATTCCACATATGGTGGTCTTTGTTCCAATCGAGCCGTATGCTGCGCACTCGCAATTGTTGGTATTAGGCTACCAAACAGATTGTCATCCGACCGCAAAGTGACCACCACTGACCCTTAGCCTCACGTTCAGATCTCAAGATCATTCCTCATACGGCGGAACCTACGGTGCGTTTTCAAGGATTTACAATTATACACTGCACTGCTGTACGATGTTACTTATGCGACCATCAGTGTCCTTGTTCCGCAAGGGGCAACCCCGCCCGAAGACGACTTCGCGTCTTCCAGCAAGTACACACGATCACCTCCCCCACGCCGCCATATGAATTGCCAGTCTGTTTAGCCGTATAGCGGTAAGGTTCACATTTACCTATGCTATACACTTGTTTGATGGTAACTTCTTAAACTAGACGCATCTTCATACGAACCCACTCATGTTACGGCTAGTCGGCTCGTATGCCTATTGGCGCTAGAAGACTCTGCGAGTCGAAAGCTGTGTAGGCCATCTCTAGCGTATTAGACCTCATCTGCACTCAAAACGGAAGTCATTGTACTTGCACCGGGCGGCTTCACGTTACTGACATGTGTTCGCGGTTGACAGTGTAAGTAATCCGCGGAAATACTCAAACCTCGCTCATTGATCCAAGGGGCAAGCATAAACCCGAGAGAGAAACGTATCTGGCCTCTCTTTTGGGGTTGGAGGTTGGTCGATTTCGTTAGTGGAACCATTAACTGAGAACCAACCGCTGAAATAAACGACGATAACTTCTAGATGGGTGATACTTGCTGCAAGTCGTCAATTTCACCCTGAGCGTCGGTCTCTTTACGGAGTGACCGCTCCAGAATACCTTCGATGGCAGTACACGGCTGAAACTCCCTGTTCGTAATCCCTGATGCGCTCAATGGCCTTTGCTGCCTCGTCTCACAGGTATACGCATCTCAGTAGGGTCAAGCTGAGTTCGCGACATACAATCGGCTGACGGCTTGGGTAGCCCGAAGTGCTGTGTGTCACTTGGTATCCATCTCTCGTGGCCATCGCTTCTGGAGGACGTGACTCAGGAAATATAATTGCTGATCGATGAGACTCCTCGTAGCTCGGACATGTGCACATATATAAGGAGGCCAACAGAGTGCGTGGACCCCCATTCTCTCGCACTTCACTTTCACTCCTTAATCACCTCTTCTTAACTACCAGCCCAAACAGCATGTTCTCTCGTCTTACTGTTATCTGTGTCGTGGCCACTGCGTTTACCCAAAGTGTCATTGCAGGCCCTCTGTCGGTCACGGTGAGCCTACCGTGTTACTACTGCTAATACTATCGTTGACGAATTGAACCCGTTGTTTTAGAGCGTATTCACGTCCGTCCCTACCGCCGACGCCGTGTCGAGTAGCTTTACCTCCGTCCCTGTCACCGACGGCGTTTCAAGCAGCTTCACCTCCGTCCCAGTTACCGATGGCGTCTCGAGCAGCTTTACATCGGTATCCGTCACTGGCGGCGTGTCCAGCAGCTTCACCTCTGTTCCTGTGACCGATGGCGTGTCGAGCAGCTTTACGTCGGTTCCCGTCACTGGCGGTATCTCGAGCAGCTTTACCTCCATCCCGGTCACCGATGGTGTCTCTAGCAGCTTCACATCCGTCCCTGTCACCGGCGGTGTATCCAGCAGCTTCACCTCTGTTCCTGTGACCGACGGCGTGTCGAGCAGCTTTACGTCGGTGCCCGTCACTGGTGGTATCTCAAGTAGCTTCACCTCTGTCCCCGCCACCGGCGGTGTCTCCAGCAGCTTCACATCCGTCGCTGTTACCGGCGGTGTCTCCAGTAGCTTCACATCCGTTCCTGTTACTGGCGGTGTCTCCAGCAGCTTCACGTCGATTGCCGGTAGAAGTATCCCGACAACCGTTGTCTTCTCATCCGTCGGGGCTGAGGCCACCACCATCGGCGAGAGCGAGCCGACCACCATCGTATTCTCCAGCGTCCCCGCTTCGCCCGTCGCAACCTCCGCTGAAGGTATCACCTCGGTATTCTTCCCGAATGGTACTTCATCCCTCGTGTCAGGTGCTCCCCAGCCTACTACCATCGAGTTCTCCTCTGTTGGTAACGCCTGCTCATCCATCACTGCTGCTACTGTGACCGTTACCGTCACTGCCTCCCCTGGGTCCTCGGAGACTACCGAAACTTCCCCCTCTGTTGTGACCATCACTACTTCCGTTTAATCAGGTTATGTTGTTATTGGTATGTGCATATATTTCTTGGAAGCCCTTCGAGGCAGAAAGCATCTCCTGATACACCAGTTCTTTTCATAGAGTCGAGGGTTTCCGATTGAAGAGCAACCAAACTACAATTTCTGGGTCTGTCACTAAGAGGCTTCGTTCGGCTTCCGCTTCTCGTGATTTGTCCCGATATTGAAGCCTTTCGACTCCATGGACTTCTTTTGATTCTTGTGCCTGTATGCCGTAGTCCCTAAGTAGTCCTCGGCCGTTCAACTTACTATAGTTGTTTAAAAAAGCCCATTGGACGAGTCACCATTAAGTTATAACATTATCCGCTACTTTTCAGAGCAATCAGATAATACGGTACTGGTATGGATGATTTTACACGTCTATGTTCTCAAGTCTACCGTGTGATGACCTGTAACGATACAAGTACTACTAGTAGTATACGTAAGAGAAGATAACTTGAACAAGCGCCCCTACTTTCGGTATGTAGGTGTTGGCGCTTCAGCTAACCCTGAGTATTCCTCGACCACCACGAGCACAAATGCTACGGCCATAATAGTACCAGCTTGGCCCCCAGAAACCACCTATAATCTATATCTACTCAATTCTGGACAGAGAAATCTTTGGTCTAGCGGGCCACGAAGGAATTTGTGTCAAACTCAGTCATGCGACGCCGTCAGATCTGCGTTGGTCACTGTCGGTATGAATTTGCACTTCTGTTTGTCTGAACTTGGCTATACTCATTCAAATTTTGAGTTCGTAGATGAATAGTGTCTGCTGATGGGCATGGTTCCACTTACGATTGGGTACATAGACATACTCAAAGTATGGCCATGGCACAATACGTATCTGGCCCTTGTCCTGTGACTCGGCAGGGTTTTGCGGTCAGACAGGAGATTGTAAGGGTCAACAGTACCCATAGATTCACGGACGTCAGCTGAGATGGCAACCAGTCCGTTCTGGGTGGCCACAGGCAACGGTCAGCCGGTGAGAACGTAGAAGTCACAAACGCATTGACTGTTCGGATGAGTCAGCCATCTTCTGCATATTCACAAAGGATTTGGAAGTTGATGCTTTCTGACGTTGACGAAGACATGACGCGACTCGGACCTCGAAGCTCAATATCGAATATTTGATGTCTAGGTTCTTATGCATCGGCCTTTGTATCCCGCGAGGAACCCGTGAGTGCTACTCATCAACACAGCAATGAGGCGGACTGGTCATTATGATACAAGTATTCCAGACGCAATAGTCCAAGCTATCGCATCTGAACATCGCAGGTACGTGGAATGCATGTTTCCAATCCGCTCTGACTGACTTTTAGAATAGTTTATATTGTATAGGTTTTGTGATTCGTGTGTATGCATACAACAACGTACACATGAACACGTTGCCCCTCGCTTCTGTGGTTTCCGCTATCTCATCTACCATTAATCTCGTCAAACATCACTCTGCTGCGCAAGAAGTGCAGTGCATTCTGTCAACACGAAGTCTATAATATCCAGTCTTGTTGAGCATCTGAAGCGTACTTGGGAAGGTGATGCCAGCTCACGTGCGCTCAACCTTTGAATCGACATATTGTTTGCGCTTGACTCTAGACGAAGCCTCCTGTGTCTTAGGGCAGCCATTCCGACCCTTATTGGCATAACATAACGATGAAGAAGTGCGTGTATGGTTACTGTGATCCGCACCACATATGATTGCCATTGATGTATATTCAAACATACATTACAGGCACGGCGTCCCTTTCCCGTAAATCCTCTAGTAGGGTTTGAAATGCCGGTTGTTCGGTGGAAGTAGACGGCGTTTGCGGATGGCAAATGCAGTCAGGGTGAGCATAGACATGCCTTACTCAGCTCGATGAGTGACTAGATGGTGAGTCTATATAACAGTGTGATGTAGCACACGTTTCCCTCCCATCACATTCTCCTTGTTCTCTCAATCCCCCAACGTCATGCTAGGCAAAGCCGCATATCTATGGGTGGCAGCCCTCGCTGCGTCATCCACCTTCGCTCAGTCCACACCGACCAATGCGACCAACAGCACCAGTAGTGTCCCTCAAGTCCAGCTAGACCAGGGAACGTTCAATGGTGTCCACAATGGCACTGTTGACAAGTTCCTCGGTATTCACTATGCGAAACCACCGTTAGTGCACAACCTTCTCTTTTATTATTCTGTTTGCGCTAATAGAGTTGTTTCAACAGATGGGACGACCTCCGTCTCAGACTGCCCGTTGCCAATGACCCGTACTCAGGAGAACAAAACGCGACTGACTTCGGTTTTGCTTGCCTTCAACCCGACGCCGTCGTTCCAATTCCAGATAATCTGGACCCACAAGCGAAAGCAGTACTGGCAGCTGGCTTTGGAGAATATCCTCAGCAGTCAGATGACTGCAAGTCACTCTATTTGAAGGCGTGCTGATCTATTGACAAACGTAAAATTAGGTTTGACCGTTAACGTCTTCAAACCGTCAACGCTTCCAGCGAACAAGACGGTTCCCGTCGTGGTCGTAAGTTGCTTCCCAGGTTTTGCACGTTGCTCTTTTACTGACGCAGTTCTCTACTAATCAACGTAGTGGATTTATGGTGGTGCGTGTTTTACTGTTCTATCGGACGCATGAGGCTCATCGATGTCGTCACTATTCCAGGTGCCTTCGAATACGGTGGTTCTTCTATGTATGTTCCAGCCATGACGACTTTGTGTGTGTGACTCACTCTCGAGATATAGCTTCGACGGCTCTACCGTCGTTCAGCGATCCCAGGAGCTGGGAGAGCCCATCATCTTCGTTAGCTTCAACTACAGGTAAGCGTCGTTCCATTTGGAACCTGTCTGCAGGTATACTAAAGGTTCACACAACAGGACAGGGGGTAAGCGTAATATGATAGGTAGTAAAGTATCTTTCACTGAAAAACTACAACTTACCAGCTTATGGTTTCCTCGGGGGAGCCGAAGTCAAAGCGGCCGGAATAGCTAACATTGGCTTGCAAGACCGTATGTATCCATCCACATACCGCATACAGCCACAAGGCTAACTTGTCTACATCATCAAGAACGTCAAGCTTTCCGGTGGGTGCAGAAGTACATCAGTGCTTTCGGTGGCGACCGCTCCAAAGTAACAATGTTAGCTTTTCTGAGACATATGAATAAGTGACGTTCGCTAAGTTGTTCTCAAATAGCTGGGGAGAGTCAGCCGGTGCTATATCTGCAGGTCTTCACTTGGTTGCAAATGGCGGTAACACCGAGGGCCTCTTCCACGCTGCGTTCCTGCAGTCCGGTTCGATTGCCCCCGTCGGTGACGTCACCAATGGTCAGCGCTGGTATGATTCCTTGGTTCGGCAGTCAGGTTGCGCAGGTACCAACGATACCCTGACTTGCATTCGCGAAACCTTACCGCTCGAGGTTATCGATGTCATTCAGGCCACTGATCCCTCGGTGTTTGACACGGAAGTAAGTACATCTCAACGGTCCTGCATGTTAGTGAACAGGACCTCTCAACTGGTATCCTCGAATAGTCTTTGAACTTAACTTGGACCCCGCGGGCTGATGGGAAGTTCCTCCAAGATTTGCCGTATCAAGCGGTTTTTAAGGGCAAGGTGGCAAGCGTACCCTTCGTAGTAGGAGTAAGCACATTTATATATGCCATTATGAGCCGTGGCTGAGAGTTTGAACAGGACACCGATGATGAAGGAACGACCTTCACTATGTCACTCATCAACATCACGTAAGTACAACCTGCCCTACGCTTCTCTTAAGATTACATCATATTGAACGATGGCCAATTAGTACGAACGACGAAGTGCATGCCTACGTCTCTTCCAACTACTTCCCGAACGCGACTACAGCCGAAATCGACCAGCTCCTAGAGTTATATCCTGACGACATCACCCAAGGCTCTCCCTTCGACACCGGCAGTGCCAACGCCCTCACTCCAGAGTTCAAACGTCTCGCAGCTCTCCAGGGAGATCTACTGTTCCACGGGCCGAGGCGTTTCTTGTTGCAGAACCGTGCAGGCAGACAGCCCGCTTGGTCATATCGTGAGCAGTGTTGTCATACCATTAGTACATACTTGCTAATATTCTGCAACGCACAGTGTCCAAGAGGTCAAAAGCCCTTCCTGATCTTGGATCGGTGAGTTATTTCTCAGTCCTACGTTCACAGCTTAGATGTTCTCAGGCTCACTGTTGTTCTTGTAATAGTACCACACCAGCGACCTCAACATCGTCTTTGGTGGTGGTGACCTGGCTGACTATCTCATCAATTTTGTCAACCACCACAACCCCAACGGCAAGGGCAACACAATCTGGCCCCAGTACACACATACTAGTTCCACGCTGTTTACCCTCCTAGATGGTAACGCCACGCATGCACTCTCGAAGGACGATTTCAGGAGCGAGGCGATCAGCTATTTGAATAAACTGCTGCTTAAGTATCCTTTGTAGGAGTCGTGAAATATGTCACCTACCATGGACTAAATGGTAGTATGGAGGAAGGAATCATTTCGACGCATGTACTCATCCATAGTCGATTCTAAAACACCGTCTGTTGAATACCTGGTTGACTTATATACAATCAGTACTGTAGATTCTAGACTGGTACCGCGACTTAAATACACATGTTTGGATATGTACTTGGGCCCGAGGCCCATGTGCCCAGTCCTCCGCCGCGCCGCTGTCACTCAGGTTTGCGATCTCTCATTGGATAGACCACCAACATCACCTGCTGCTTTCTTAAATACTAAGCCGATGCGATACTGGTAGAGAAAATATTACACATCTATATGTTGAGTGTACCTGCAACTTCAAGCAAGATTGCAATGTATGAGCAGATTAATATGAGGTAGTACGCAGTCGGTAGAGGCCGACTATGGGCGCCGGACGGCAACAAGCGCCCTTTGTTGTCTCGGCGTAAGTTTGACACCCGCCGCCGACTGTTCTTCTACAACCACAAGTAATACTATCAGTTCAAAGGGGCGTACGTCGGATTACATTCCCTTATTTAACCTTTACTCATATAAATGCTGTGTTTACAGATGAATATTGCTTTTTGCTCGTGATGGGCAGGATTCAAGTTTCGCCTGACACACAATTTCCAGTTTACTGTACGCACAGAGTGAAGTACGTTGGCTGAGATGGGAAAACAGTCAGCTCTAGGTGGCCGTAGACAATTACCTGCCGGTGAGACCGAAGAAGCTGCACTCGCAAAGACTATTTAGATGAGTAAGCAATTCTATCTTCTTCACAATTAGAAAGGATTGGAACGCTGCTGGTTTTGAGAGTTGACGGAAACATGACACCACTCGGACCCCTTAAACTAAAGCTAATTCAACGCCACAAAGACATATGGGGTCTTCGGGCACTGATGTCTATGAACGCCCAGGTTCCTATTCAACGGCAGTTCCATCCCGCGTAACTTGCGAGCACCTCGCAATGATGAGATGGCACAGCGCTACTAAGAGCTGTTGCATTACAGGTATGCGAGCTGCGCGTTTTCACTTCGCTTTGCCTCACTGTCATTATAGTTTATGTCGTCGAGGTTCTCCGGTCGGCGGTTCTGCACGCCAGTGTGTATGTGCGTGAGCGTCAGAGCAGATCGCAGGCACCACAACATGTGCTCGAATGCGCTCCTCCTCGCTTCTGCAGTTACTGATATAGTATGCATCATAATATTTCAAAACTTATCCTGTGAGCAAGCACATACGTTGCGACAACATGATGGAGCCTACTTACTGCATTCGAGGTGAGTGTAAGGTTTCAGCGTACTGTAGAAAGTGATACCAACTCACGCTAACTCGATATTAGAATTATTGTCGTATCATTTGTACTCGAAGCGGTGCTGAGTCCAGCGAATCCGGCCCTTACATGGAAGTTGCATCGCATAGCACTATAGAGGTGCGTGCACAGCACCTGCACTCTGCTGCGCAGTGGATCACCATCAGCGTAGGTTTTCCAGGCACGGCATAGCTTTCCCGCAATTCTTCTACCAGGCATTGAAATATCGACGATCTGGTGGAAGCAGACGGCGTTTGCGGTTGGCAATGGTGACAACTGATCCAAAACAACAGGTCCTTCGCCAAACGGATACCCAGTCAGATTCGGCCAAATCGCAAGATTTTCCCCACTTCAGCGCAATGCTGCGAGCTACGGCCCGACGGTTTCTCGCTCTGCTCTTTCTCGTAAGCGACCAGCCTCAGGCGACTGTGTGTAATGATTTTGGAAAGGGCCTGTCTTCTGAATTTTGCGGCAACATACGACTTTTTTACTCGACTGGATTAGTACTGGATGGTGAGTGTATATAAACACTGTGGACTACCATGCTCATTTCCTCCCATCTCCTCTCCTCTCAGCAATTCGACTTCACAAACGCAATGCTGGACAATACCTCATACCTCTGGGTGGCAGCCCTCGCTGCAACTTCCACCTTCGCTCAGTCCACACCGACCAATGCGACCAACAGCACCAGTATCGTCCCTCAAGTCCAGCTAGACCAGGGAAAGTTCAATGGTGTCCACAATGGCACTGTCGACAAGTTCCTCGGTATTCACTATGCGAAACCACCGTCAGTACACAACCTTCTCTTTTATCATTTTATTTGCGATAATCGAGTCGTTTCAATAGATGGGACGACCTCCGTCTCAGACTGCCCGTAGCCAGTGATCCTTATACCGGAGAACAGAACGCGACAGCCTTCGGTTTTGCTTGCCTTCAGCCCGACCTCGCCATCACAATCCCGGATAATCTGAATCCACAAGCAAAGGCAAGACTTGCCAACGGCTTTGGGAAATATCCTCAGCAATCTGAAGACTGTATGTTATCTCATGCTAATTCGCGCGGGTCTACTGACATATGTCAAATTTAGGTTTGACTGTTAACGTTTTCAAGCCGTCAAACCTCCCAGCAAACATGACGGTCCCCGTCCTCGTTGTGAGTCACTTCCATTTCCCTCATCGTCTCCGAAATCCCTTAATGTTTTTCACCGACGAACAATCCAGTGGATTTACGGAGGTGCGTTCTTTTCCCTTCAGGACATATAGGTTTCATTGACGCTACTATTTTTCAGGCGGGTTTGAAGTCGGCGGTACCTCTACGTACGTTTCTTTGCAGCCAGGTGATGTGAGGTATTTACATTCTTTCTTTATCCAGGTATGACGGCTCTGCCATTGTCGCACGCTCCCTCGACTTAGGAGAGCCTATCATCCTTGTTAGCATGAACTATAGGTACGCATCATTTACGTTAGCCTCCGCAGTTTAACTAATAGGTGACTGCACAGAACTGCCGGTGAGTATGGTGCGACTGACGGTTCTGTCAACGGTTACTGAAACTTCTCAGCCTATGGATTCCTCGGCGGAGCGGAAATCAAGGAGGCCGGAGTAGCGAACCTTGGTCTACAGGATCGTACGTGGACGGTTGGTGTTAAATATGCAGCTACCAAACTAAATCACTTGCATTGCCCAGAACGTGAAGCGTTCCGCTGGGTACAGAAGTACATCGGTGCGTTTGGTGGTGACTGCACCAAGGTCACAATGTTAGTCCTCCCTACTCACGGCTGAAAAGGAAGGCAGCTAACTTCATCTGAATAGCTGGGGTCAGTCCGCCGGGGCTATCTCCGTCGGTTCTCATTTGATAGCAAATGGAGGCGATACCGAAGGCCTTTTCCATGCTGCATTCTTGCAATCCGGTTCAATCCCTCCCTTTGGCGACGTCTCCAATGGCCAAAGGTGGTATGACTCGTTGGTTCAACAGTCAGGTTGCGCAGGAATCAACGATACCTTGACTTGTATCCGCGAGACTGTACCGGCCGAGGCCATCGACGCCATTCAAGCCACCGACCCCTCGATATTTTCTAGTATAGAGGTAAACTCATTTGAGCCAACACGAATCTAGCAAATGAAATCTGAATGGGTGTTTTATGACAGTCTTTGAATTTGACCTGGACCCCGCGAGCCGATGGAAAGTTCCTCAAGGATCTGCCGTATCAAGCGGTCTTGGACGGCAAGGTGGCAAATGTCCCCTTTGTGGCAGGAGTAAGCGCATCTACACCTATATACCACTTACGGTATTAGCTGACTTCCTGCATAGGATGTCGACGATGAGGGGACCCTCTTCACTCTCACACTGACCAACATCACGTAAGTGCTAATCCGTTCGAGGCTCCATGCGCATTAATGATTACTTGGAACTCACTGGTTCTTATTCAGCACAAACGACGGAGTGCACGCCTACATCTCGTCTAACTACTTCCCCAATGCGACCGCAGCCGAAATCGATCAGCTCTTGAAGCTATACCCTGACGACGTCGCACAAGGCTCTCCCTTTGACACCGGTAGTGCCAACGCCGTCACGCCAGAGTTCAAGCGTCTCGCGGCTTTCCAGGGAGACTTCCTGTTCGATGGTCCGAGGCGTTTCTTGTTGCAGAACCGTGCTGATAAACAGCCTGCTTGGTCGTACGGTCAGCAGTTTTCCTCTCATACCTCGCCACCTACTTGCTAATGCTTCGTTCTACAGTGTCGAAAAGGCTCAAGTCTCTCCCTGATCTCGGATCCGTGAGTTACTTCCTGAACTCTACCTTCGCAGCTCATTAATGGACATACAATTTATTACTGCAGTACCACACCAGCGACCTGAGCATCTTCAGTGGAAACGACATGGCTGATTATCTCATCAATTTCGTCAACTACCACAACCCCAACGGCAAGGGCAACACGAGCTGGCCCCAGTACGCCTCTGCCAATCCCGTGTTGTTTACCTTCCTCGAGGGTAACGTCACGCACGCACTCTCAAAGGATGATTTCAGGACCGAGGCGATTGACTACTTGAACAAGTTGTCGCTCAAGTATCCTTTGTAGGAGTCTTAGGCCCAGTTGCTTATGAACTCTTATGGACTATGAAGTAGTAGTGTGGATTTCGGATTTACTATGTCTAGTAATACGTGGTTGACTCCAAAGCACGGACAACTGAACGCTTAAGTTACTTCGAATACGTACCGTATGACATACCGAATTTCCAATACAAACTCACTTCGAACCTTCAACGCGGCTACCGGCGGAAGTGAATTATATCGATTCTTGAGTCGTGAGACACAATCATCTCCCTGCTGGCATATGAATATAACTAATGCTTCGACAATATATCCAGACACTTCATATCGCTCTCAGCTATCGACCGAGATATTGCCATCCGCTGTAAGTCGAGATCTCGTCAGCCTCTCAGACATGCCCGTTATCCCGAACGAAAGACTCCATATCACATACCAGCGCGAGAAAATCTTCGCGTCAAGGCTGCCAGTAAATGCAAATTTGTGCAGATTCGTGGCTGACGGTCCGCTGCCATCCCACTTACCTTTCTTTTCTTACAGCAATGTTTCCCTGCGCGTCCTTCCTCCTCGCCATGAGATGAGTATCCTCGTTTCCACCCGTGAAGTGGAATTAGGTGCTGATTGTACTTGGTTTGATCGTGCAGTATTCCGGATGTGGTCGAACAAAGGGACCGAAAGAGGACGCGAGAGGGGCCTGCTTCCCATAATGTGGGTCGTCTAAAGGTATGTCTACTTATCTTTGTCAGCCGCAGATGAGTGCCTTTCCTTGGCGGCAGGCCATTAACACTATTCTAACAAATGGTCGCGCTTACCAGGTGAACCTTTCCCTCACGAAGGCAGGTTGCTGACTTCGCTTTTAGGGATAGTTTGTTTATCAGGTGAGTTATTCTGTATGGACGACGGTAAGTGGTTCATTGTTCGACAAGGTAGGTCTTCATTTCCTACCAGTCAGGTGAGTCGTGGTGTTTCCGTGGTCGCGTGAACGCAGGTCGAGGACCTCGTCATGAGGCAGGGTTGTATTTACCAGGTAAGTATTTTTAGGACGGTACTAGGCCGTATCCTGTCTTCAAGGTGAATCGTTTCCTTTGCTACAAGATACGTATTTCGTGGCCAGCAGGTAAGTGTTTCCATTTACAGTGCAGTAGGTTGTTCCTCCTTCGCTAAGATGAGTTTTCTTGTCACAGGATAAGCCGTGTCTATTCCCCTAGGTGCAGTCGGTCGGAACCCAGGCGCGGACCTCTTCGTGATGTTAACGTTCCGGGACAAGTACCTGCTTCGGTGAGGAAACGAACGCGCGTCCAGTTTGTACAATTCTGGTAACTCAAATTCGATGCCTTCTACACTCTATTTTCTGGAGTCGGGTCTGAATAAGTAGATGAAGTCGTGGTCAGCCACCAAGCCGCAATTGCAACGGCCGCGGCGGAGCCGGGCGGACGCGCTCGAGTCACGGTTGGCACCACAAACGTGACTGTAATGTCACACATATTTTGATCCGACGGATCACGGCCCAGTGCCAGATTAGGAGCGAAACGCAAGTTGGAAGCAGCTTGCTTCAAGTTCTTCTACGGCCGACATCACACAAGCTTGGCACGTCTCGAGTCATCCGGAGGTTGAAGAATTTGAGTCAGATCTAGTTCGACTCATGTATCACCGTACAGACTCAGGCTCAGGTTCTTAGTGGTGCGTCACGCGTTAATATTCAATCTTCACTTCTGCGCCTAAGAAACGGGGCATACTTACTTGAATCTTGTTGGTCCATTAGGAGCTTGTGGTGCCCTTAGTGCACCTTAATACACACGAGCACACGAGCGCAACAATATGCCTAAGACGCTGTTGTCTTGAGACACAAGAGATCATGGGTCGAAATTGTAACGCCCCCCATGCTGGAGGCCTAGGCCGGCTTCGATGATGGTCACGGACAATGACCTACTAGTGAGAGTGCAAAAATCAAAAATCACGAACGTTTGATGAGTGAACTTCGCTATATTCTGCAGCTTGGTATGGCATTCGTAAGAGAGGATTGGGAAGTTATTGCTCACCAAGCCTGACGGAGACATGACGCGAATCGGACATGATAGCTCGATTCACGAAAGTCAAACATAGCTATCGAGGTTCACTTTCGATGGCATTTCATCGCAGGTATGTGAAGTGCATATTTTGAACCCGCTCTGCTTCACTTTGATCATAGGTTATCTCGTCGAGGATTTCCGGCCCACCGTTGTGCATGTATGTGAACTTGACCGCCATAATGAGTTGCACGTATGACATGTAGAGTACGTGTGGATGTATAGCCTGACGACTGTAGTCATCAGCCCACCGTGACTGAGGCGGCCCCGACGTACCTACATACCGGTACCGTCGTTCTCGGCTCCGAATACGCGCACGCCATTTCATGACGCCGGGTAGAACCAGAGAACGATTGGTGATTGGCAGGGTGAGCCTACGTTCTGCAGAGCTGTCTTAGTCAAATATTAGTGACGAAGATGTGAGTCTACCTATATAAATACCGTCAAGTAGCATATGTATATCCCTCCCATCTCATTCCTTCTCATTAACTCTGCTCTACGAGTGCAATGCTAGGTAACAACACATGCCTCTGGGTGACGGCCCTCGCTGCATCATCCACCTTCGCTCAAGCCACATCGAACAACGGAATTAACAGCACCAGTGGTGTTCCTCAGATCAAACTGGACCAGGGAACGTTCAACGGTGTCCACAACGGTACCGTCGATAAATTCCTTGGCATTCGCTATGCGAAACCACCGTCAGTACACAGTCCTCTGTATCATTAAATAAATTCTGATGAAGTAAACTACAATGTAGGTTTGGAGACCTCCGTCTCAGATTCCCCGTTCCGAATGACCCTTATACCGGAGAACAAAACGCGACGAGCTTCGGTTTCGCTTGCCTTCAACCCGATCTCCCCTTTCCTATCCCAGATGCTTTGGACCCGCAAACAAAGGCAGTCCTGCAAGCTGGCTTTGGATCGTTTTCTCAGCAGTCGGAGGACTGTAAGTCCATTCATGTTGAGCAGTGGCTGTTTACTGACGAATACGAAAATCAGGTTTGACTGTCAACGTTTGGAAGCCATCGAACCTTCTTGCGAATAAGAAAGTTCCTGTCCTCGTGGTATGTCGCTTCTGATGTCTCCCATCGGCTTTCTGTTAATGTCTTTCACCATCAACCAATATAGTGGATTTACGGAGGTGCGTTTTTGCTATCCTCTGAACCCTGAACTCCATTAACACAGCTGTTTTGCAGGTGCTTTCGAAGTCGGTGGTTCCGCTACGTACGTGTTTTATAACGTGGTGACATCTGTTACTTATGGACCGTTACAACCCAGAAATGACGGCTCTATCATTGTCCAGCGATCCATAGAGCTTGGAGAACCTATCGTCCTTGTCAGCTTAAACTACAGGTGAGCATCATTGACTCTGTCATTCTATGTCCGCGGTTTGACTAATGTACTGTTGTAAGGCTCGGCCGTGAGTATTGCGCAGCAAGCAGTCCGATAAATTGTACTGAATGATACATCAGCCTATGGATTCCTCGGAGGTGCGGAAGTCGAAGCTGCTGGAGTAGCTAATATTGGCTTGCAAGATCGTACGTGCACGTTCAATTTATCGTGTCTCTCTGCGAACCTAAATCTCTTGCTCTTGCTCAGAACGTCAGGCGTTCCGCTGGGTCCAGAAGTATATAGGGGCGTTCGGTGGCGACCACTCCAAGGTCACTATGTGAGTCCTTTCCGTCCCACTTATAGTTGAACAGCACGGTGGCTAACGTGTTGTGCACTAGCTGGGGACAGTCCGCCGGTGCTATATCTGCCGGACTTCACTTGCTCGCAAATGGTGGCAACACCGAGGGCCTCTTCCACGCTGCATTCTTGGAATCTGGTTCAATCCCTCCCGTCGGGGAGATCAGCAAAGGACAGCGATGGTACGACTCGTTGGTTCGACAATCTGGCTGCGCAGGCACCAACGATACGTTGGCATGTATCCGTGAAACGGTCCCGGTAGAGGTTATCGATGCGATTGAGGCCACCAGCCCTTCGGTTTTCTCCACAGAGGTATGTGTAAACGGACTAAGCTAAGACCTAGCCTGACATTCTTCGACAGTCCTTGAACTTGACTTGGATCCCACGAGCAGACGGAAAGTTCCTTCAGGATCTGCCCTATCAGGCAGTATTGAAGGGTAAGATTGCAAACGTACCTTTCGTAGCAGGAGTAAGAAAATTACATCATCAATGTTATTCTGGGTCTTGACTGAGCTCTCTTACAGGACACCGACGATGAGGGAACACTCTTCACTTTGTCATTGGCCAACATCACGTAAGTACAACCGCTTCATATCCTACGGGCCATCTCTTGCTCACCAATTTCCACTCAGTACGAATGATGAAGTGCACTACTACATCCACTCTAACTACTTCCCAGACGCAGCCACAGCTGAAATCGACCAACTTCTGAAGCTTTACCCTGACGATGTCGCCCAAGGCTCTCCCTTCGACACCGGCAGTGCGAACGCTGTCACTCCCCAGTGGAAACGTCTCTCTGCTATTCAGGGAGACCTCCTCTTCAATGGCCCGAGACGTTTCTTGTTGCAGAACCGTGCCGGTAAACAACCCACCTGGTCCTACTGTCAGTAGCCATATTCATCTCTCTTAATTGTTCTTTGCTCAACGCTGTTCATTTCTCAGTGTCGAAGAGGTCCAAGAGCCTTCCCGATCTCGGATCCGTGAGTCCCTCAAATCTGCTTTCATCGTGTACTCAAGTTCACCATGACCTTACCTTCATGTAGTTCCACTCCAGTGACCTAGGCATCCTCTTCGGCGGTGGTGACCTGGCTGATTATCTCATCAACTTCGTCAACCACCACAACCCCAACGGCAAGGGCAACGCAAGCTGGCCACGGTACACGCCTGCCAACCCCGCGTTGTTTACTTTGCTCGATGGTAACGTCCCCCACACGCTCTCGAAGGATGACTTCAGGACCGAGGCGATTGACTATGCGAACAAGTTGTTGACCAAGTATCCCTGGTAGGAGTATACGTATACGTAGTAGCAGTACTCGTTGGTTACAAATATGGACCAGCTGAACACTTGAATGGTATATTACTGGACGTTTCTAATAACAAAATTGCTGGTTGTGATTTCTGCCAATGGGGGACGGTCTATGCGCTCTCACGCCACAAAGTTCGTCAGAACCGGGTTAAGGTTTCAGTTGAGTGCGGGAGAAGGTTGTCAGTTCCTAGGCTTCGTAGGTTCAGAATTGAACTTAGTTACGCGTTCTACGGCATCACAGCTGGTAGTGTACGTGCCTGAATATATGCGTCTTAAAAACAAATTCACAGGTGCGAAATATCGGAAACATAAGGTGCCGGTTCTGGGACAACGTCCGTGCTGTCCACTAGACGACTACCAGCACATACGACTCAAAACAGCGCGGGCGACGGTGTTCAAGGGCCAACAGACATCTGTAAATAAAACACGATATTCAATATTTGTGCAAAACCACTGCTACTAGAAGTTACAACCGAACGAGGCACACCACGTCGGTCAGCAACAAGACACAGTCAAATTGCAGTTTAAGTAAGCGAGAGAATAAAAAATTACACCAGGAGGGATAAACCAAGCACACATCCGTACGAACAGTGACCAGCAACACGGAAACACCAGCCAGTATTCCCGAAACCAAACCCACGCGTCCGCGCATAGCGCAAAACACGTTTGTCGAGCGTCCTAGGAAGACGACCACAGATATGTTAAATCGTCGCCGGAACGTCGAGGGCCCATGACAAAAACAGAGGATACCAGGAGAAGCAGGAAAAAAAATAGGTTTAACGCTGGATCTCCGAGACACTCCTCGTATCCTCACAGCAACTTCGAAGCACCGTCAAGGTTGGAAGACAACTGCACAATAATCAATAAAGATAGCGTGGTCTCACTGAGACCGTGATGAGCGAGAACAGGAAGGGGTATACGAGTCTGCAGCGGGAACAGCGGGTGTAGGTGTTGGAGTGACGGGGGTGCTTAGAGGGAGACTGCAAGAGCAGCAACGAGCGCTGTCAGAGCGACAGCGGGGGCGCTGAGCTTGTGGAGGGCAGGTGCACCGCTGAGGAGACCCTGGTTGACGGCACCGATGGCGTTGGCGGGTGTATCATCGCTGGAGCCAGAGGCCGTTGAAGAGGCAGCGCCCACAGGGGAAGCAGTTGCAGCGATGACCAGGCTATTAAAAATATTTAGTAACGGTTGAGAGTGAAACAATGCCCATCTTACGTAGTTGCTGACTCGGCTTCGACAGAAGAGGAGCCAGAGGGGACAGCTGATGCGGAGGCAGAAGCAGAGACAGATTGAGAAGCGGAGACGGTGGCGTTGCCCTTGCCAACGGTAATCTGTTCGTGAAACTTTGAGTAACGGCAATCGGCAGAGTGAGACTAAGAATGGCTACGCACGACGGAAGACCAAGCCTCTTCACCCTTGCTATCCTCGAGAGAAATCTGCACCTTGGTGCCGGCGGTGAGGTTGTGGGTGCCTGGCCAGGTCAAGGCACCGTTGCTGTGGTCTCCGAGGTCGACACTACAAAAGAACATTAAGTCGCAATGCTACGTCCATTGACTGAACCACGCACAGTAGGCTGTCGCAGGGCTGGGCAGCATCGACAATGATGGCGTTAACTTCACCCTCCTGGCCAGACCAGGTGAGGTGGAATGACTCGCCCTAACAGAAGAGTCAGCTGGCAGCTCTTGTACACCATTCCCTCGACGTACCTCGTTGATGGCAGGGCTTGAGACCGAGAACTCGGCAAGAACACCACGGAGGGCGACAGTGGAGACCAGAGCGAGAGAAATGAGTGTGGTGAACATTTCGGTAAGACTTTACAACGAGTGGAAAGGAAGTGGAAGAGAGCTGAGTAGCCTGCGCGGAAGCGGTGAGGAGGAGAGGGAGGGGAGGAGGAGGAACACAACGGCGAGGTGGTTGCAATAAAGAAAAAGGCGAGCCAACTCCGCCCCCGCAACCAGCGACATGCTCATCTGATCCGGCCGACACACCCCCTGCCATGCCGACGGCCGTCGCCCAGCAACCCCTTCCGGCCGGCCAATCACCGAGCTTCCTCCTGCCAAGAGAGGAAGTCGCCGACTACTAACTTCCAGCTTGAGCTTCTACCGCTCACTCATTACAGCAGGTATTTCCCACAAAAAGCTGATCCTTTTTGTCTTACGAATAGAATATGTAAGTGACTTTGCGTGCAAAAATACGCGGTCGCCATCCATAACGTTGTCCAGTCGTTTTCGGCGAGGGCGACAGCAACGACAATCATTGTCGCCAGGCCGGCGTATGATGACCTCGACTGACCACCTCCAGATCTCTTCAACGCACGACAGGCAGCGTCGTCGCGTGAAAAACTGCTGATCCTGCACAGCTGCTGGAAACCTGCAGATCTCCGTGCTGGATTGTAATGAAAGGAACGCATGTGTGGGGTGCGTCAATGAATGATACATCAATTCAACACGCTAATAATTTCTGTGCACAGAAAGCCTCGTCGATGTCGATGCGCGACGTTGGTACATTAACTGATTATTACGTGGGCTATATACATAACCTGTCCTCAATCCAGAGTAAACGTACTTCTCATGGGTCATGAACACGGTATGTATGTCTCCATCCTCGGGCGCTATGTATTCCAGGTAATACTAGTCGGTCAATGTTATTAAGGACATTCTGTACTTGATACAAATTCCGAATCGAACAAAGTGTCCAAGAAGTCCGTGTTTTGAAAGATGCTTTACTGTAGCACCAACATCCTTCGTTATTACTCCATTGTTCATAGCATATACCTACAAAGGGTACTTGAGCAACAGCTTGTTCAGATAGCTGATCGCCTCGCTCCTGAACGTGTCCTTGGTGAGCGCATGCGTCGCGTTACCGTCAAGGAGGGTGAACAGCGTGGGGCTGCCAGGTGTGTACTGAGGCCAGCTTGCGAGGCCCTTGCCGTTGGGGTTGTGGTGGTTGACGAAGTTGATGAGGTAGTCGGCGAGGTCGTTGCCACCGAAGATGACTAGGTCGCTACCGTGGTACTGATAGCAGACAGCATGGATGAGTACAAACACGCAACGAAAGCCAAAACGATCTACTCACGGATCCGAGATCAGGAAGGCTCTTTCCCCTCTTCGACACTACAGAGCGAACAGTTAGCATAGAGGAACCAATAAAACGAAGATAAGGCTGCTGACAGTATGACCAGGCTTGCTGCCTGCTGGAACGGTTCTGCAAGAAGAACCGCCTAGGACCAATGAAGTACAGATCACCTTGGAGAGCGGCGAGACGTTTGAACTGTGGAGTGACGGCGTTGGCGTCGCCAGTGTCGAAGGGGGAGCCTTGAGCGAGATCCGCAGGGTAAAGCTTCAATAGTTGGTCGATTTCCTCTGCGGTTGCGTTCGGGAAGTAGTTGGATGAGATGTAGGCGTGTACTTCATCGTCCGTGCTGAATGTCAATGTGTGAGTACCAAATATTTGTTGAAGCGCATGAAGAGGATTGTACTTACGTGAGGTTGGTGAGTGACAGGGTCCAGAGTGTTCCTTCATCGTCGACATCCTACACAGGCACTCAGTAAAGGTTCGTAGTTCCACATATGAAAGTACTTACTCCCGCTACGAAGGGTATGTTTGCTACCTTGCCCTTCAAGACCGCTTCATATGGCAGATCCTTGAGGAACTTGCCATCTGCTCGTGGGGTCCAGGTCAAGTTCAAGGACTGTCATAGAGCACCCATTTAGAAATCTCGTTCACCAAGATGTTAAGCATAATGCACTGACCTCTGTGTTAAAGACTGAGGGATCGGTGGCCATAACAGCGTCGATAACCTCTGCCGGTAAAGTTTCACGGATGCAAGTGAGAGTATCGTTTGTACCCCCGCAGCCCGACTGGCGAACCAGTGAGTCGTACCACCGCTGACCTTTGGTCACGTCGCCAACGGGAGCGATCGAACCTGACTCCAAGAACGCAGCGTGGAAGAGGCCCTCGGTGTTACCATCGTTTGCGAGCATGTGAAGGCCGGCAGAGATAGCGCCAGCGGACTGCCCCCAGCTAATTGAAAAGAATTAGGCGAATTCCTTGTTAACCTTGAGTAGACATAGCTTACATGGTAACTTTGGAATGGTCTCCACCGAACGCGCCAATGTACTTCTGCACCCAGCGGAACGCTTGCCGTTCTAGGTAATGGGAGTGGCTTAGTGGTACATCTACACACTACATCCCAACTTTCACGTACGATCTTGCAAGCCAATGTTTGCAACTCCGGCCTCTTTAATTTCCGCTCCACCGAGGAATCCGTAGGCTGCGGAATGTTTCAGTAAACGGTGTTCGACTGCCTGTAGCATAATACTCACCGCCAGTCCTTTAAAATCGCATATTGTCAAAACTGCGGGTAATATGTGGTGAAACAGAGAATACTTACCTGTAGTTCAAGCTAACGAAGATGATGGGTTCCCCTAGGTTCAGTGATCGCTGAACGAGAATAGAGCCGTCATAGCTAGATTATGAAGATTAGTGACACAGATGACCCTCGTTGTGGATGACACATACGTAGAGGAACCGCCGAATTCGAAAGAACCTACAAACATGGCAGCATGCATGAGATTAATAAATAAAGCATGAGGGGAGAAACGCACCTCCGTAAATCCACTGTTAGTCGAAGATGAGGAATGTCAATAGAAGGATGATGAGCATATTTTAGTAAGCAACGTACAACGAGGACAGGGACTTTCTTGTTCGTTGGCAGGTTCGATGGTCTGTAGACGTTCACGGTCAAGCCTGAGTTTCACACGCGTCAGTAAATAAATGTCCTTTAATCAATACGAAGGAGCTTACAGTCGTCTGACTGCTGGGGATATTCTCCCCAGCCAGCTGCTAGTACTGTCTTCGCCTGAGGGTCCAAGTTATCTGGAATGGGAATGCTAATGTCGGGTTGAATACAAGTGAGACCGAACTCAGTCGCGTTTTGTTCTCCCGTGTAAGGGTCGTTGGGAACGGGGAACCTGAGTCGAAGGTCACCCCACCTGCATTACGATAGGTTTTATCAGTATCACAGCAATAATAGAGACGATTGTGTACTGACGTCGGCTTCGCATAGTGAATACCGAGGAATCTATCAACGCTGCCGTTGTGGATGCCGTTGAACGTTCCCTGGTCTAGTTTCACCTGGGGAACAGTGCTGGTGCTGTTAGTCCCATTGGTCGGTGTGGACTGAGCGAAGGTAGATGATGCAGCGAAGGCCGCCACCCAGAGGTATGCGGCGTTGCTTAGCATTGCGTCTGCGAATTAGAATCAAGTGAGGAGAAATGTGATGTGGGAAATGCGTATGTATGCTACATCACAATATTTATATGCACTCACTATACTGTTACTCATCTAGCTGACGAAATCAGCCCCTAGGCTCACCCTGATAGTCATTGATCGCTCTTTGATTCTACTCCGTCTCGCTCGCGCAATCGGGGCCGACAACAGCGGCGGCGCGTAGGTGCGTCGGGACCAGTGGACTAGATATGATATTCTTTTGGCCAATGTATACTTCGCATAGAATTTGACGACTCCGGGCCATCTGCGAATGCCGTCTACTTCCACCGAATGAACGGGAAAGCAACGCCGTGCCTGGAATATACGTCCGCATTCGCATCAATGACGATTATTTACGGTTTATGGTAGAGGTACGGATCACAGTATCTGAACGCGTACTACTCACAGTATATGGCGCTTGGTAAGGATCGCCAATAAGTGTCCCAAATTATTCAGCACAATTCAGGTGAGTTCGATTACAAAACAATAGGTCGAGTCGAAGATCGAGTCAGAGGGAGTTGGTATCGCCTTCGAGCTAACGCGTTTGGATATAGTCGTCTTCGTGACGTCGGGCGCAGCGCGCCTCTTGCCCAGCAGCATGGTGTTCACACAAGATTGATGAAGGGTGCTATAGCAGTAACCACAGCAGTGAGCAGCGACGCACTCACATATACGTTCCTGCGATCGATCACGACGCTCATAAGCACAATTGCAAGCCGGAAAACCTGGACGAGATGGCTATGACAGGAGGTGGAAGTAAGGCAGAGAAACTCGAAAGCGAGCATCTCACTCACGTACCTCATGCAGCTCTGGATTATAGTTACTGCTCCCACTGCATCTTCGTCGTGAGGATGGGTACTCGCAAGCTGTTCGCGGGGTGCAAAAGCCGTCGAATGTAGCTTCGACATCAAGGCTCGAACATCTCATAGGATGAACCCAAATCGAGCCCACATGTCCTTGTGGCGTCGGAATTGAATATTGAGCATTGAGCGCTGTATTTGGGGGCTCAAATGACATTACATCTCCCTCAACCTTAGAAAGCAGCAATTTCCCGAGGCCATATCACAAACGCTTCGGTGGCTTACTCACCTGAACTGCCGCATTCGTGGCCTTCTAATTCTGTGCTCTCATCGGCAGGTTGTAGTCTGGCCAGCTAGAACTGACTAACCCACCGAGTTCGAAAGCCATGCGGGTACAATTTACTCATAAGTACTTTCTCGCGTTCCACGCAAGCTAATTCTCAGGCGCATCACTGCGTCCATGAGCCCACATGCCCTGAGGTGCACCGTACGACAACCGTACGATCCTCCAAATCTCTGAGTTCAGGTACATCCGCGGGCTTTCGGAAAAGATTCTGGCCAGTGTATAGTACACTATACCATTTCTATAAGATCACAAAGGTCCAAGTGAGTACATCCAGCCTCTACGAGCAGCAGTGTAATTCGATCGACAAACCGCTTCCTCCGACTTATGAACGCTTCAGACCAGAGAAATCCCTGTTCGGCCATGAATAGATGCATGAGATATATTCCAGACGACGTGCAGAAGCCGAGTTTGTATCATGGCTATGCATGCAGTATACTTGTGCTGGTGATGGTCACAAAAGAGCATTGCTGTAGCGCCGACACAGCGACAAACCAACGGAGGGCGCCTGTTAGTCATCGCATAGTACGCTGGGGGGCTACGCGTACCCATGAGTTGTCGAAAGGAAGTCCAAGTATGTATACCGGTATTCACCATGACTAATCTCGAGTACATTGTGTCGCAGTGTGGGCGATTGCCAATCACATCATAGCACAGGCTGAACAAGTACAAACATTGGTCACCGTACTTTTAAGTTCAAACGCAACCGCTACAACTCTCAAAATAATCCTCGGTCTACTGAGCTCATATCCCTCCGTAATGTCGCCTACAATGGATATTTAATCAGCAGCTGATTCAAGTAACTGATACCTTCCGCTCGGAAGTTGTCTTCATCCAGGATGTGTGTCTTGTTCCCTTCCAGGAATGTGAATAGCGTCGGATTAGCCGGGGTGTACTGTGGCCAAGTGGCATTACCCTTCCCATTCGGGTTGTGATGATTGACGAAGTTGATAAGGTAGTCGCCTAGGTCATCTTCTCCGAACAACGCGCTGAGGTCGCTGCCATGGAACTGATAAAATATGAGTCTGCTGAAAACTTCGAGAAACACGTTGAGAAACTCACCGATCCTAGATCAGGGGTGCTCTTAAATCGCTTCCACACTGGATACGACATACGTTTAGCGACGTATCTGACCAGTTGTTATTATCGGATTACTCACAGTAAGACCATGCAGACTGCCTCCCGGAACGATGCTGGAGGAGGAAGCGCCTAGGGCTGTGGAAATTTAAATCGGCCTGGATAGCTGCAAGACGCTTGTATTGCGTGGTAACAGCATTCGCATTTCCGGTGTCGAAAGGGGAGCCTTGGGTGACGTCTTGAGGGTACAACTTCAACAACTCGTCAATCTCTGCGGCGCTGGCGTCCGGGAAGTAGTTCGATGAGATGTATGCGTGCACTTCGTCGTCCGTTCTGTGAACCAATCAGTTAGTCAAAATATCGAACGAGACATATTGATGTGGCTTGTGCTAACGTGATGTTCAGCAAGGGGACGGTAAACACTGTGCCTTCGTCGTCGGTGTCCTGAGAGTGGCTGAGCAGCTGACAAGACTGATAGTCATACATCTACACTCACTCCAGAGACAAAGGGTATATTGGCGATATTGCCTTGTGAGACTGCTTGATATGGTATGTCTCGCAGGAAGTTTCCATCAGCCCTTGGAACCCAGACCAAATGTAATGCCTGACGTAGCGTCAGTACAGGACATAATAGTGCAGATAATACTGAGTTCGCTTACTGTCTGGTTGAAGAACGTCGGGTCATGATCTTGTATCGCATCTATGACCTCCGCAGGTACCGTCTCGCGCAGGCAAACCAAGGAATCGTTGGCGTTTGCACACCCTGACTGATTGACCAGCGAGTTATACCATTCCTGCCCCTTACGAGTGTCGCCATATGGGAGCGGTGAGCCCGATTCCATGAATGCGGCATGGAACAAGCCCTCCGTGTTACCTCCATTGGCAATCATATGATGGCCGACGGACATTGCGCCAGCAGATTGGCCCCAGCTAAAGAAGGCAAGTGAGTATGTTCGCGGGTTTGCATCTGTAGGATATTAGAAGCCTACATAGTAACCTTGCGCCGATCACCACCGAAGGCATCAATATATTTTTGCACCCAATGGAATGCCTGTCGCTCTAAGAAATATACAGATTGAGCTGAGTCTAAAAGAATGGAACCAAATCGCTTACGATCTTGCAAGCCAAGGTTCGCTACACCTGCTGCTTCAACTTCGGCTCCATTCAGGAAACCATAAGCTGAGTATAACATGTTTACTGAGTATTTCGGGGTTCAATTTACGAGTGCACCCACCGGCAAGTCTGGAAGAGATGTATGTTAGCAATGGCCACTACTATGCAGAGCAAATAATAATCACCTGTAATTCAGACTGACGAAAATGACTGGTTCTCCAAGTTCTATGGATCGCCGTACAACGCCTGATCCATCGTACCTGTGTTAGTAGCTGGTTCAGGAGCGCTGCTTCTTGACATTAATAGGAGTTACGCACTCTGAGGAACCACCAACGGCAAAGCCACCTGAAGACGAAACTCTAATTTGTCTTTGTAGCTCAAAAGTCACGCTACAAACGTACCTCCATGAATCCACTGTGCATTCGAGTCGTCATTAGAAAGGCACAATAAGTATGACTGGAGATTCACTCACGATGACCACCGGAAGCTTCTTGTGAGCCTGAATTTGAGATGGCTTGTAGACGTTGACGGACAAACCTGAATATTCACACTGAATGTTAGCAAAGCGCATCGTGAGCTCAAGAATGAACCCAAGACTTACAATCGTCCGAGACCTGAGGGAAATCGCCAATCCCACTAGCAAGTAGCGCCCTAGCCTGAGGGTCCAAAGCATCCGGTAACGGAATGACAACAGTCTGCTGTAGGCAGGGATATCCGAATTCCGTCGCATTATGTTCTCCAGTGTATGGATCGTTGGCTACCGGCAACCTGTAACGCAAGTCTCCCCATCTAGTCAACCGTTGTGTCAGTTCTTTCAACATATGATGCGAGAGCCTGATCGGGGGGAAATACTCATACGTGGGCTTCGCGTATTGTATCCCAAGAAATCTGTCGATGCTATCATTTCGAATGCCATTGAAAGTTCCTTGGTCCAAGCGGATGCGAGGGACGTTGCTTGCGCTATCAACGCTGTTGGCTGAAACTGGTTCCCCGGTCGTCGAGATCGCAGCGGACGCAACAGAAAGCGCGACCCAGATATTATACACGGTGTTACGCGCCATTGTTCCGAGGTGAGAAAAGTGTGGGCAACGTCAGTGACGCGCCAAGAAAGGTCTTATATATTCGCCGTTTGGCTGACTAACGCAACACTGGGTCGACCCTGAGACTGAGCATGGTCCCTGCCTATCAGCCGTTACGCAGTGGCGACCGAATTCGCAAAGTCACTGCACAGCTTTCTACGAGAAGAGTAGTATATGACTAGATTCAATAACTGCCCATAATATCAAGCACAGGTATGCGCTACCGTCTTGTAGCCACTTACCGTCCGCTGATGCTATCCTAATAGTCCGATTCGGTATTTGTAAGCCTGCATTGGGGCCAAAAGATATCAACTTGGACGATGCCGTGGGTGTCGTAAGTCCCGCATAAACATATACTGATTGCTTGACATATGATTCGACGCGTCGGCGAGCTTGAGGGTGGTTGATTTCGTCCAGTCTAGTATGTTCGGTGAGGCCTGGTGTGGCTTAGGCTGAGAAACCATGAGAGTAAGACGCACCAATTACAGACCGAGTACCATGTGTAGTTAGCACTCGTTGGATTTGTGTTGCATTCGGAATGCAACAGTGAGACACACATGAGTATCTCTACAGCCTTGACTTTAGTGGCACCGTCACGGTTGCGGTCGAGTCGCAGTGATGTCCAGCGCTAAGGTAGTCCACCATAATCCTTACGTAACCTTCACTTTTAGGCCGGCGTACTACCGTAACAATCACTGGCATAAGTTTGTCGCAGTGACTTACATTTGCATAAATGGTTCTGGTGTTATTATCATTCGTGGGGTGAAGGAAGCTCGAGCAGTGTTTAGCTACCGGAGGTATCTCCTGTTATGTCGCAAAAAGCCATGTTGGCGTGGTCAATCGGACCCGGCTAGGTATCTACAAAGGATATTTGGCTAGCAGAGTGTTCAAGTAGTTGATCCCCTCGACTCTGAAGTCGTCCTTTGTCAGGCTATGCGTGACGTTCCCATCAAGCAACGTAAATTGCGTTCGGGTAGTCAAATCATACTGTGGCCAGCTCGCGTTGCCTTTGCCATTCGGATTGTGGTGGTTGACGAAGTTGATGAGATAGTCGCCTAGGTCTCCCCCGCCAAAAAAGTTCGAAATTTCGCTGCCATGGAACTAGCGATGATAAGCCATATGAGCCAATGAAACGAGAATAACTCTACCACAGAATACGACTCACAGATCCAAAGTCAGGGAAGTCCTTGAATCGTTTCCATACTATATTTTACAGATGTAAGGCACATTGTGTCAGATGTCCAATCGAGTTTACTCACAGTAAGACCACGCAGGCTGTTTATTGGCACGGTGGTTCAGTAGGAAACGCCTGGGGCCATGGAAGAAGAGATCAATTCCAAGCGCATTAAGACGCTTGAACTGTGGTGTGACAGCGTTCGCCTCTCCGGTATCGAATGGAGAACCTTGGGTAGGATCTTGAGGATACAGCTCCAACAAACGGTCGATCTCTGAGGTAGTAGCGTTCGGGAAGTAGTTGGACAACATATAGGCGTGCACCTCTTCGTCCGTTCTGGTGCTCGTAGTTAGTAAGTGTAAGTGGATCATCGAGTTTGCAAAAACTGACGTTATATTCAACAATGGAATGGTGAATGCCGGGGCTTCGTCATCTGTGTCCTTGTGGAATATGTCAGCTGGCGTTTTGTTGCAAAGATCTACACTTACTCCTACGATAATGGGCACACTTGCGATTTTTCCCTTCGGGATGGCTACGTAGGGTATATCTGGAATGAACTTTCCATCAGCCCTTGGCACCCACGTCAGATGCAATGTCTGCCATCGTCCGTACTATCAGCCATAGGTAGGCGCATATGAAACACGCTCTACTCACTGCTTGATTGGAGAAGTTCGGAAGATGATCCTGTATCGCGTTAATGACTTCGTTCGGCACTGTGTCACGTAGGCATGCCAGCGTGTCGTTGCTGCCTGAGCACCCCGACTGACTGACTATCGCATCATACCACTTCTGTCCATTACGAGTATCACCGTACGGGTTTGGGAAGCCAGACTCCATGAAGGCGGCATGGAATAGACCCTCTGTATTACCACCGTTCGCGATCAGATGAAGGCCAACGGAGATAGAACCAGAAGACTGTCCCCAGCTATAGTAAACAGATGAGTATAGTCGTTCTGTGCATGTGTCAACAGGAAGCGTACATGGTAACTTTGGAGTGATCACCACCGAATGCGCCAATATACTTCTGCACCCAACGGAATGCCTGACGCTCTGAAGGTTCGCACGTTGAGCCGACCATCCTCATAGTTATTCGAAATCACCTACGGTCTTGCATGCCAATGTTTGCAACCCCAGCTGCTTGAACTTGCGCTCCGTGAAGGAAACCATACGCTATATCCGATTGCTCCCACATGAGCACCTAAACAGTCCGTTTTACTGTAACACACGCACCAGCATGCCTGAAGATGACGAAAGTTTAGCTATCAATCCTTTCAACACTTATGTGAATGACTCTCACCTATGATTCAAGCTGACAAAAATGATAGGTTCTCCCATATCGATAGAACGCTGAACAATGACCGATCCGTCATAGCTATATAGCGGCCGTCAGCGGACAGCACTGTCAATATATGGATGAAACTTACGCGGAGGAACTCCCGACTGAAAAGCCACCTAAAGAATTGCGATAGAGTTATCGTCCTACAGTAAGAAACGAAGAGACATACCTCCATAAATCCACTATGACATAAAGGGGGACCATGAGAACGCTGAACAAACGCCTCGTATCACTGGATCTACTTACAATAACAACTGGTAACTTCTTGCCGGCTGGAGCGTTTGACGGTTTGAAGACATTGACCGTCAGGCCTATTCGATAAACTGTTAGTGCAACGAGTATATGCGACGCAAACTGGAAACTCGCAATCTTCCGAGACTTGAGTGATGGGGTTGTTATTGTCGGCTGCAAGTAGTGCTTGAGCTTGCGGGTCCAGGATGTCTGGAACTGGCTCGCTGATATCCAGTTGGAGGCAGGCCAATCCAAATTCGGTCACATTGTATTCTCCAGCGTACGGGTCGCTGGCGACAGGCAGTCTGAGACGAAGATCGCCCCATCTGCATCGCAATCTGACTTAGCCACATACGAGCAAAAGATGGGGGAGACAATTATGTACTCACGTTGGCTTCGCATAGCGAATGCCGAGAAACTTGTCGACATTGCCGTTACGAGCCCCGGTAAACGTCCCCTGGTCCAGTCGCACTTGTGGAATGCTGCCAGTGCTGTTCGTGCCATTCGTGGGAATAGACTGAGCTAAGGTAGAGTAGGCGGTCGATGCGGCGAAAGCCGCGCCCCAGAGGAATGCGACACCGCTAATCATTCTACTCGGAAGTGGACTGCCAAAGGGCTGGATGAAGGTGAGTGACTGAGTTCATGACGGTATTTATGTGAACTCACATTTGAACTGGAAACAGCTTGTGGGCCCCCGTAACACCCTCAGGGACGACTAATACAACATAGTCGACTTGAGAATATTGCGCACAGTCATACCTCATGTGTATGTATAACCGGCCATGGAGTAAAGCTTTGTAGAACCTTTTCATCGTGTTCTTGTGTGTAGAAACCGTCCTATCAGCCTACGTTTCACCTGGCCCGAAACGTTCGGCCCTCGACGTACAACGTGATGTCTGTACTGTCAGTCGTGAGTCTGGGCATCAGTGGATGTTAATGGAGACATTAGTAATGACGACGGTATCACGGGGGAACCTTAATGCCGACGGTTTCCCCCATCGAGTACAGTAAGCTCGAGGAAGATTAACTGCAATCTTCATGAGAATGAGTCAGTCCATCTCGAGGCTAAACCTAAGTCACTCACTGGCATTGCACACACCCCTGATTGCTTCTCAAATGCAGCAACACTCTCAACCTGGCTTTCGGGTAGCGTCATTATCATTATGTGTTCCAACCGGGCAGTCGCTTTAAGCTTATTGAATACTAGTGATTGTCGATGTCGTAGTGAATGATCGAGATTGCTGTAAGAGGGAAAGATACATAAATATGTACACCAGGATTTATATAGTAGAATAGCCCTGTTTTCTGAGTATGAAGTTAGTGCCACATACCACTAGCATTCTATAGCAGACTCACCGACTCAGAACAGCCCTACAGGTGTGTAGGTAGAATTCGGGAGATTTCTTGCAAGGCGTACCATAGCCACAAAGGGAGCATACGGTCATCCATGCAATCAAGGGTACCACATGAGCTTCAGTCATTAGTAGCTTTTGGTGTGAGCCTGGAGGTTCGGTTTTTGACATGAAGCGGCGTTTCTCCAGACACCGCATGGGACGTTCCCCGAGTCGAGCGTTAGAACCTTGTCTCGGGCATGCTTGGCGACGTGACAACGACGTGTATGGATAAAGGAGGCCGCAAGTTTGGGTCTTGTGGTGCCGAGGGACAAGGAGGCAAAGGGCAGGTGTCGAATGCTTTGGCCAGCGGTGAGAGTAGGAGGTATGGCACCGAGCTAGAATATTCGGGGGAGGGAATGTATCCGAGGGTAGCAATAAGGATAACAGTGAAGAGAGAAGTTCAGGTCATTAAGGGGGTCTTTACTATCCTTGCGACGAGTGTCAGCTATGAGATACGTTCGAGGATACATTGATAGGATGACTTACCAGTATGCCGAGTCAAGACGGTATTTCTCGATGTCGTCTGCCATTGTCCAGTAATCTAGGAGAAAAGAGTAAATGAATTGAAATAGTGGCACCTGACAGCCTGTTGGCAATGAGCTGGGATGAATGAAACAGGTCAGCGAAAGACAGTTAAGTTCTTCAAGATGGCCAGACGAGAGATTGAGAGATAGGGCACGAGAAGCATCGCATAGCGTATAGTAATCACCAGAGACGAAAGGCCCATGGAAGGAAAAGAGGACAGTGAGTAAAGCTAGAAGGAGGCAGGACGAGGGGGGACTGCAGAAGAGCGTCTAGGTGCGTTTGTTCAAGGTCGTCGCGTTATATACGCAGGAGGCTGAGGCAATTCTGCGCTTCGCAAATTTGCGATTGGTTCGGTCGTTGCCGCACTCTATGATCTATGATGCCTCCCTCGAGCTCTCTCGCCCCCAATTTCGCATGTTGCGCCTATAGATAATAGAGCACATTCTCGGCGTGGTCATAACCAAGGTACAGGAGATTTAAAGGTTATATGAATTAGTTTTCTAGTGTTTTTGGGATTTATACATTTTCTGCTACATCGTCAACAACTCTACTACCGCTCGTCCTGAATCCCAAACCCTGCGTGAACAAGTCGGACACCCGAACTCTGATGCTTGACCTCGACATGCTCATGTCCCGGGACGGAGACTGAGATGCGTTTGCCTGCTGCTTCATCACCCCACGGGTGAAGATGGGCGTCGAGTTTGTTACGACGTTCGCTCCGAAGGACTCGTTTCCCAGCTCAAAGTTATGGTGGGAAGCAAGATTGCGTGGGGCAGATGCTGGGGGAGGGGACGGCGTTGTGTCGGGCACTGGTGTCGATTCAGGATCCGGGAGTTGAAGTTGAACGCCCAAGTCGGAGGTGCTAGATGCAGGAGAGAGGTAAGGGTCGAAGGCGAGTTGCGACGTCGATAGATCCAGATCCGGCGGTGGAGGAAGCGAAGGCTCAGACTTGAGGGAGGGGAACGACGCCGCAGGTTGAACTTGAGGGCGCTCAAAGCGAATCTCAGTCGCCACCAATGTGGCAGATGGAGTGGGTTCGTCTTCGACGCTGGCTGTGGTGATATCTTGGAAGGACTGTGACGGTACCGGAGGAAGTGAAGGCTCCAAATCGAGTGTAGCTGTCGAGCCCGAAGGAGGTGGTGAGGGATAGAGAGACTGCACCGAGGTGGACTGAGGAAGAGTGGCCACGAGCTTGATAGAGTCTCCAGGTTGCTCGATTGTGTAAGCCGTCGAAGTAGCCGCAGTAGATCCCGTTGCAGATGACCCGTCGCGACTAGAGCCTTCAATAAACTCAGGCTGTGGCTCCAACCATGAGTCGTCGAAAAGCGTCGAAGGTGGAAGTGTGTCTGTGAGTTGCTCAGGGTAAGCCTCCATCGACTTGACTCGCGAGCTTCTGGTCCGACCAACGACGAGGGTATTGATGAGCGTGTCAGCAACGTCTTGTCCAGCGCGGTAAGCCATGACGGTAGCGTGGCTGCGCTCCTCCGCAAGGTGAAGTTTGCGTTGAATGGTCTTCAGCTTCGCTTCAGAGTGCGCGTATCCCTCGCTAACGAGCTTGTGTCGGGTCTGAAGGCCATCATAGTTCGCCTCTGCCTCAGCTCGAGCTGCCCGTTCAGCAGCCAACTGCGCAGTGAGCTCCTCGATGCGGGACTTGGCGACGCTGCGTTCGTGTGTACAGTGCTCCATGTGGATCTTGTGCTCGACGGTGGAGAACGCCAGAGAGCCTTCGAGTGCCGTATACTGTGTCTCGTGTGTGGCGAGCTGCGTGTCGGTGTGTTCGACGTGAGCCTTGTACGACGCGGCGATAGCGTCTCGAGTAGCTGTCGCCGATGCGACACGATCCTCCAACCCGGCAATGCTCGCCTGGAGTATCGAAGCTCGCTGCTCGTGCTGCCTCTCGGCTGCAGCTAGTTGATTAGCATGCATCCTGCGAGTGGCATCCAGCTCGGCGGCCTGCGCCTCCAGCCGTTCTGCAGCAGTCTCAGACTGCCGCTCACAATGGGCGACGTGGATGTGGTGTTCGGCGGTAGCGAATTCGAGGGAGCCTTGGAGAGCGGAGTGCTGCGCCTCGTGTTCCTTACGCTCGTGCTCGAAGGTGGCGATGTCGATGGAATGGGCAGTGATGGCAGCTTCACGTTGGTCGTCAGCTTGCCTAAGGCGCTCCTCGAGACGTTCGTTCTTCTTCATGAGGAGGAACATCCGGCATTCCTCACGTCGCTGCGCTGCAGCGAGCTCTCGGAAGTTGGACTTGCGGGCGGCCTTCAGCTCCTTGCACTTCTGCTTGTATGCGTTGTCCTGCGCCTTCTGCACTACTCGCTCGCAAATAGCAACATGTGTCCCCAAGCGTCGGTTATAGTCCAGGCTGGTACGCTTGCATCGCGCAGCCCGCTCTCGCGTTTCTTTCAACGTCTTCTCGGCGCGACCCAACCCAATCCTGTTGTCATCGAGTTCGCGCACTGCCACAATCAAACGCGTCTGCAGAACAAACATGAGTCCGTTGAACGATATGAATCGTAAGAATTTGCTTACCTCTGCCTCATCAACCTCCTGTTTGCGTATCCTATTCTTCTTCAGCACATGCTTCGCAAGTGTATTAGACCTGCGAATCTTCTCCCGGAGACGCTGCCGGAGCGTCACATTCTTCACATAACCAACACACCGGAACTTGAGAAGTGATTTGTCAGAACCGGCGAAGACAAGGGTACACCAGTGGTACTCACCCAGATAACGATCAAGAGCACTGCGTACAACACCATAAACCAAACATTCGCCACAAAAGAAGGGAAGGCGTCCAGGACATAAAGCAAAGACCCGAGGTCGCCGAAAAGGAACATGCGAGGGTGGTGGAAGACCAACGCATGGTAGACGGAAGCCAGAAGACAAAGGGGGAACAAGACCGTAACAGACACAAGGGCAAGGACCAGACAAGCGACACTGAACACAGAGACGGAGCTAACCGAGTCAGGGAGCGTGAAGCACAAGCTGGGCCAGAACGTCACAAGCAGATGCCTGAGACGTGAGTAGACCATCGTCACACAGTTAAGTGGAGACGGCTGAGGGGAGGAGGTGGTGGTTGAAGAGAGAGAGAGGAGACGGAAGGCTCACCGGAATATATACTCTCTGAGGCTGACGATCGGTTTGTCAGCGTGGTTGAACTTCCCCCTTGAGGGAGGAGGCGGTCAGGATTGAAACGCTGCCAGCCCACACGGTTCGCCACCTCTAAGCACGAGTCGGCGTCGAAAGTTCCATTGGGCAGGCTGAGCAATTCAGGGCAGCTACTGAACAGATAAGTAAGAGGTTGAGTTGTATACAGTAGTCGCCACTCACCTAATCTTCGACACCGACTCCTAGCACTACGTGTGGGCGACTCCGAGATGTCGTCCATGATCACCGTGCAACTGTACCTGTACTCTTCGGATTCAAGTGATAGATTGTGAGACAGGAGCAGGCAAGATGATCATTGCCCGTAAGTGAATGGTTTAATTGCATGGTCGCGGACAGCTACAAACTTGGGAACGCGACTTGAGAATGAAAAGTTACGCGTTTATATGTAAGCGCCCATACTCTTCCTTGTCCGCTCACCAAGTCATGCTTACAATTGAAACTTCAAAATATTCCAGTCAGTCACTTCGAAATATATATATGAGTAATGTGTATGTATGCTATCACGAAAAAAGCTTCGAGGTGTGTAGTACTAATTGTGTTTTCACTAGCTCACTGGCTAACACAGGTTTGTAGTCGCAGTGATGTCGCGGTTCCTCCACTGCCAGCATGAGTTATCTGGACAGATATGCTTGGTAGATGAGGCCATGGGCTCAAAGATATCCCAGAACGACTGAGCAATATGCTCGTCGGTCAGCGCGGTTGATCCCGCACACGGTGGTGGCACTGTGGCAGACTGCTAGTAGAAGAATACATTACGAAATCGTGCTCCATTGCCGGATTCAGTCGAACGACTCAGTCGTCACTCGATCTCGATGTGGCATTCAGATGAGCTTCTCTAAGTCACGGGTAGGTTGTGCGTGCTCTGTTCGTCACGCCATGTTGGCTTTCTATCTCATACTCTTACCACCACCCGACGCCTGCGTTGCCGTCGCGTCCCTGCCAATAATTATAACCCTAACGCCTACCCTAGGGAAACACAGCAAAAACATCCCTAGTCCTTCCCTTCCTTTGGCTCTGGAAGCCGGTCTCTGCGTTGATCTCATCGAATACACTCTACCCCACCATGGTCGACACATTGCTCTCTTACCCAAGGCGCGTCCTCCTGATGCTTTCTGGCCTCAGCGTGAGCACACTCAGTCTCGGCCTTCAGTACAATTTTGAATATGAATGGCTAACTGGCTGTACAGTTTAGTGCCCCCGCTTGGGCTCTTAGATACTTGGTTTCCTCCATGAGCCGAGTCAAGAAGCTGGTGCCAGACATGATTCCTAAAGACGTAAAGAAGAGGCCAAGACTGTTCGAGTTCAACATCAAGTTCTCGCGTGCACACGCGAAGATGATCAAGCGGAAGCTGAACGTAGGCTCTCCTCATGACTTATTCGCGTATAAGAAGGCTAATTCTTGGCGTTGCAGCGCCTTCGCCGTGAAGACGCAAAACATGACAGACGGATGGCCAAAATGCAGAGACAAACCGCACGCCTACGTCGGAACGTTGTATGGATAGAGACGATGACTCAAGTCATACGCGACGCAGAAGTTGCGTCTGCCCTGATGACGCCGAAGCCAACAGAAGTGATCATCCGGAACAAGATACGGTGTAGCCCCATCATGCATAACTACGATTTTACCGCCTGAGGCCTGAGGCCTGAGGCATCATCAAGCCATGGTCGCCGCATCAAGTTCAAGGCTGCTCGATGTAACATGGATATCCGCAGGGTTAGTTTCACGTCATTTTCAGATAGTAATCTTGCTAAGTCTTTATCGTATACTAGGCTGAGGGATGATTTGGTATTTACGACTCCGGTAACAACCATCGCAGCCATGGCCCGAGGCGAACTTAAACACGACGGAGTATCATAACTTATTCTATCCGATAGCAGAACTGTACTACCCATGCCATACAGATCATCTAAATATTTCTGCATTGGCGGCTGTTTAGTTCGACATATCGAAGGATGTATACTTATTACCTGCCGATATTCACCGTTGTTGTGACTACTTATCCGGTTACACTCCGAGCCTCGAACTTGCTTCAAGTTGCCGTAAGTAGTACTCACCCAGCCTTGTGGCGTGGGAGTTTGACCGTACTGGCAAAACGCCCAACGCGACCTCTTGCCTCCTCCTGCACATCACGATACTGGCGGGAGACTCTTTCTCTCTAGTAACCCACCAATGCGAACACATTTATCATATCAATCTGCTTGTGAATGCACGGCTGCGCACCGGTCAACGTACGCATCTAGTGCTGCGTGATCCGAGCTGACGACCCAGGCCTATACATTCAACATGACCCGTAAGTCTACTATTGCTGACAGCAAAACTGGCTCATTCGTTTCAGTGGTGATACATGGTACAGACTTAAAGATGCATGCTGAATTCTCCCCCATTTAATCCTTGAAACTAGCGATTTGCTGGGACGCACACAGGCCAGCCAACGCGGCGGGCAACTCCATTTCGATCTCGACCGTTCACGCCGCCCCCTCCCCTCTATGAAAGTCGAACCATGCTGACAAAGCAGCAGTCAGCCTCAGAGGGTACATATAGGCGGTGAGCCACCGTTCCTCTCTTGTTCTCCAACCAACATCTTCCCCTTCCGACTATCTCCACTTAACTGTGCGACGATGGTCTTTTCTCGTCTCCGGCATCTGCTAGAGACTTGGCTGCCTGAACTGCTCTACACGCTCACGGAGTTGGTCGACCCCTACTCGGTGCTCAGTGTTGCAGGTCTGGTAGCTGCTTTCTTGGTTATGGCTTTCTTCCTTTTCGTTCTTATGTTCTTCGTTCTCGTTCTGCTTATGTTCTCTCCTACCCTTGCCTTTCCTTTCGTTATGGATGGATGGTATCTCGTTGCGGTTGCAGTGACCGCGTCCTCTCGTTACTTGTGGAACGCCTTCCTCGGCGTCATCCTGTCCCCTCATTTCTGGAATCGGTGTATGATGGTCGTCGTGGTCCTTTCGGTGAGTGTCCAGCCCTGCCCATCTTGCACAATACAAGCACTAACACAAAAATCTCATAGTCCCATACCTGGTCGGTCCACACAAGGATCGAACATGAAGTAGTAGTTGGCAGCCGCTGGAAGGCTGCCTTCGTACGATCTAAAGAGGACCATCGGGAACGCGTAGACGTACTTCTGGATCGCGCTATAGTTGCTAACAACGCCTGCGATACCCTTCAAGCAGACAATTGGCAATGGAGACGCAAATCAACTGCTCTCGAAGCCAAAGTCACGCTGTACAAAGACGCCCTCGCAACTGCCAACGACCAGCACTATAATCACAGAGTGCAGTGCAAGCGCGAACGCGAACGCCTTCGGAGGCGTATTGATGAGCAGGATGTTATCATCGAATACTTCAAGCGTGCTCAAGAGGAACAGCGTACGGCCTCAGAACCCCTTGACGAAGCTAGCGTGTCGCCGCACAAGCCCCTTACGAACTATCGTCCTTCTGTAAACGCAGCGGGCATCATTATCTCCTATCCAGTACTCGTCCCCGAAGTCGGCCCAATCGTCGCATCGCTGAAGAGCGACCTCTACCCTGTCCACGCTGAAGAGAGTGAGCAAGACCGTACCCTGGTCAATGCCCAGGTTACCAAAGACATCCTTTCTAAGTTGCAACCTCGGGATCCCGCCTACGACGAGCTCAAGAAGGACCATGACGATCTTGCTGTTCGCCACCAAGCCTTGAGTCAAGCTTACTCGCGTTTAGAGACTCGATTTGAGGAGACGCAGCAAGCGCTTGCCTTCAGGGAGGAGCAACTCGAGGCTTCCACCGAGGTCGCCAGCTCTTCCGACCAACAAACTTCGGCTACTCGCATCGACAGTGTAGAGGAGAAAGGCAGCAGTAAACAGGCAGCCTTCTCCGCCGGAATCGCTTCGACGTCGACTCCTTACGCTGCTCGCCCGCATACCTCACGACCCTCCGCTGTTGCACAACCTCAAGTACTCGAAGTATTGGCCGAGCCCACACCTATCGAGTCTACGTCGGAATCGCAGTTGTCTCAGGAGTCGACGACTACCGGGGATAACAGTCGATACAAGGCCTTCTCGTTGAGGATCAACGCTACCTCAACCCCTCGCGCGGGCCGACTTCTACTTATCTCCCGTGGTAGGCGTTCTGAACACCGAGCTCCCAACGATGCAGGACGCCAGCCAGAAGTCATTGCGGATGGAACTATGGTGAACGTGAGTCCTACAAGTTCACTCATCGGAGAATACATCTAATCTACTTTACGCTACAGGCCTCTCCAGAGCGACCAGCACGCAACTCGTCGCCTTCTGACATTGCCTCGGACTGCGATTCCACCCCGCAGTCAGACTTTGTCGAGGGTAGCAGCGGGCATGCATCGTTCGCGAATGGCCTCAACACGACATCAACTCCATTGGCTGCTCGCTTGGGGCTCGCAAAACGACGGAAAGAGAAGCCCGCGGAAGTCGCCATCCATTTCCCTCGTCCCACGAGCCCTCAGCCTGACTGTGGATCCTCAACCGACTCAGACTCTGAGGACGACCACACTAGGTTCACATCGGGCGTGCAGAACACTTCTACTCCACGGTCAACATCTCAAGTACCTTCTCGCGCCACCTCATCACGGAGAGACATTAAAGAAAACCGCAGTCAGCACGCATCATTGTCCATGGAACCAGGAGCGACATCTACGCCGTGGGCTATCGCTCGCCAACGGCTTCAGCAATCCGTCACGGCCCACAAGCTTCGCGCTGTCACGAAGGAGCTGCGAACTCGCTATCAGGAAGAGCGCCCTACGTCCGCTATCCACCGTGACTCTTCCACACATTCGACGCCTTTACGCGAGGCACATCCCATCCCGCATCCTGGCTCCGTGGAGAGCGAGAGGCGACACGACCGCGAGATTGCAGCCCGTAAACAGCCGGAGAAACCTCATCGATCCACCCCTCATCCTGGCTCCCGGAGACTGGCGATCAGCGATGTCTCACCCTCACCCACTTCCTCGTTGCCTTCCACCCCTGCTTCTGTCGCCTACGACTCGCCATCATCACCTCCTGTTGTAGGACACAACGCGAAAGGGAAGGAGACACTCGGACTATCGTCATCTTCCTCGTTCTTTGGACCGAGTCCTACGAAACCGGGACGCTCGAAACCTTTGAGGGACTTCGTGCCAAAGTCAGGCATCGCGCCTCTCACGGAGTATGTCAAGGATAGCGACTTGAACGGTGTGCCCCAGGGTAAAACTCCGTTCCCTGTCCGCATGCGGAGAACAATGCCATTCATACCTAACTCCCCGGAGACACCATCACGACAGCCCACTGAGAACGGACGGTATTCGAAACTCTTGGGTAAATTGGAAGGGGCGTTGGGGCGTCGCAGAGAAGAAGATGAAGATGAATGAAAGATGAAATGTAAAAACATTTGATAAACCAGGAAATTTATGCATCTGCTCAAATCTATATACTTGTTCTGAGTGTTTTGAGAATACTTAACGACAGGTAGAGTCGACTCTGGAGTATGGCGATCATGGACGAGACGTTCACCGAGTGCCGATGGATAACTGTCTCACACGCAAAATACACGAGGAATGGCGTCATGCGCTTGTGATGGATAGAGGGCGTATGTTGGCCTCCATTCAAGACGACGTGTTGTCCATCGTTGTGCATGTCCAAGGCTAATGTGATCGAAGCGAGGCTCTCAGGGAGGATAATCGTGCCGTATACTTACGTAATGGCTCACTACTCATGAGGCGCTACTCTAACGTAAGTTATCGCTCGACTCGCTATGACACTGTTCCTTCGCAGCTACCATGATGTTCACGCTTACGAGCCACCTGTTTCCCGGTCACTCGACTCGAAAACTTGAGGGACAGGTGCAGTCCAAACAGCTGTGGTGCGAATATCTCCCAATCAATACCGATTAACCCGGTGACGTCGTAGTCGGATTGCAGCACACTGGCAAGTTTTCTCATCCACTTTACATTGTCTGAAGACCCGGGCCACAGTAGCTAAACAAGCATGAGTACTAGCACAGGCCTTCGACGTTGCTTAAGCACGAGTACACCGTGACACACCCACATCGTCACAGAGCTGGGCATACTGCGGCCTTAGAGCGTCGTCTACTAAATGGAAACCGGAACACAACCGATGGAGATGAGTCCACCCTGTAGAACGAGGTAAGTTAGTTCTTGAGGAGATAAAATGCTATGTGTTGTGGAGGCACTTACAACAGCATTGTTGTTGCAACAGACGGGAGTAGCACTACACTCGCTACCACTGCCCACCCCAACCACGCTGATGGGGCTGCATCCAAGGCCGAGTAGTGCCTCAATTGGGCCTAGAACGATCCCGAGCAGCTCAGCGAGGATGTTCGCCGGGTCGGATGTGCTCTAAGCATTCAACAATGGTCAGTCAAAGCTCGCCGCTCAGTACCTAGGCTGGCACCTACCGAGATGGTCATGCCACAGCACTCGAGTGTTCCAGTGTCGCAGGTGCCTGCGCTCTGGCGAGCCTTCAACGACATCGGTGTGGCGACCGCAAGAAGAGGGAGAGCGAGGAGAGTAGCAGCTGTGAACTTCATGATGAGCGTTGTGTTTACTGAGGGGTAGAAGTTGAACGAGCTGTTCGACTGAGGAATGAGATGCTGGTACGCCGCCCTTTTATACCTCTATCATCCTTCGTCTTTAACTTACATGGCAGTCTGTTTTGGCATTGTCAGACCACTTACTGTGACGTCGATGTTATTGTACCCATGAATTGTCATATTTCATATGCCACCGCCGGCCACAATGACTGTGTACACGGAAATAACCATGCGAACGCCCTGGATTTGACTGGTGCATTGAAAGAACACTGCTTCATATGGGACGAGTACGGGTCGAACTGGGTCTCGGGATTTTTCGACGGCCTCGAGGAAGCCCAGCAGCACTCACGGAAGGCGGACAACGTGGATGTTCACCAGCCATCTCCGGGCGTTGTCGCCTTCGGGAACATCCAACGGCCTTCCAACGACTGTTTCTGGGCGTAATGTTGATCACAAGTAGAGAGGATTCCATTGAACTTGTTATCACCAGGTTGGCACACACCTCGCTGTCGGGATTCATACCAGGCTTCGCATTTGTCGAACGACGTCATTGCTATGTCGCTGTACTCGTTCGGAGCATGCTGGCTTTGCTCTTCGGATAACAAGTTACATACGAGGTTCTGTTTTCCTTACAACAGTGCCTCGAGCTATACTTAAGTGTGATTCAGGACTCGACAGCTTGTGAGGAAGTCGACATGTGCAGATTTAGATGTCGCAGATGAATTCAAAGGTGTCATTCGCACATTTGAATCCATGTGCGGTCACAGTTTCTACAGGAATACTGTGTTCTTTCATGGGTACTACTGAAGCTTGTAATAGTCGGCCCGACGTTTTCCTGTCTAGGTAATAGCGCGACCAGTACTTGGGCGTCAGCCGCTGTCACGAAGCACGGCTTACAACAATTCACCAACTACATTTCTTGGTTGTGACTGCGAAGCTAGCCACCACCTCCGGACATATTCCACAATTCATGGACTCAGAAGACGAGAGAGAACTGGCGGGCGACAAGCGACATAGTCTTGGGCTTGACACGAGTAAGACTTCTCTGCGTTCTGTTCTTCAGTTTGACGCGAATCCGCGATATCTAACTGTTGCTGACAGATTTATGGGACAAGTCATATGTTTGTCTCCGCGTAATCGAATATGAAGAACGCGAATACTTGAGGAGTAACAAAGCCCGTTTGATGATGAGCAGTTACCAGCATGATATGGCCGAGGAAATACGAGCAACTTGTAGGAGCGCACGGTTCTGGGCCTCCTTGGAAGGGTTTTACACGGTAAGCAAAAGCTCCTTTGTCAGTGCTATCCAAAGCGTTGAAGAGGATTGTGTCAACAACCAGGGTGACTTGGACTTGAAGGGCCGCCATGAGCGACGATACAAGTCTCTGATGGTGAAGTGGAATGATATATCTGCAGAGCTCGAGGGGGTTAAGCGTGCAATGCTGGCAGTACGTCCCCGCTGGTTTTTTGCGACACCCTGCCCGAGCGAAACACCTTTGGAGGAGTCTAGTACTATCTCCACTGCCGATCTCCAGGCGCTGTGTGACACTTTCCACACTAAGTGGAAAATGACGAAGAACTTGGACGACCTGCAAGTTATGCTAGAAGCCAAATGTAAGAGCAGAAACTCTTGCTCCTAGAGTCACATAAAGTGGTACTAACAAGTATGGACGCAACTTAGACCATATGACGGTTATGCTGGAAAGCAAAGAGCCACTCTTGCAACGTCTACTTCTCCAACATCTTCCTTCGGAGCTCATTCACCACGTCGTAGGACTTTTGATCCCGGAAGATGCCAGAAACTTTGGCGCTACGTGTCGGAAATTCCACGACATTGGTCTATCATGTTCCTATAAGGCACGTACATCTGTATGCAACTCCAGTCAACACACCAGCATTACTGATCTCGCCTACCCAAACACAGACTCTCATTGTGGCACTTCCTTATCCTCCCGGGGATCTACGTCCCGAAGACATCACTAGACAATACGTACGACGAATGGCCGAGGTCAGCAGAGAGCGATTCAAGGAGCATATTGGCTTTCTTCTCCAACGACCGGAACACATGAGACGCGTTGATCGTCTGACACTGAGGAATAACTTTGGCGCAATATTCTGGGAATGCGCAGGCTATGACACAACGACCTCGCGAAAGTACAAGGAATTTTCTCGCCTCGTGTCGGAACACGCGATCAAATTAATATCCCAGACCACACGCACACGCACACTGGATCTGGAGATGATACACATTACGACCCCCCTTGCTAGATGTATCCTGCTATTGGACAACCTCAGTCACATTATCCTCCGTGGCTGCCACATTATTCCTCATAATACACAGGCTCAGTTTTCGCTGTCTACCACTATCACCCACCTGACGCTCAGATATACGGCCGGTCCACTACAGTCTACCTGGCCTATCTTGACGGAGATTCTGTCCCTACGCTGGTTGGAGTTCACCAGGGAGAAAACTGCCGTTCATGATCTTTTTAAGCTACCGGGGAAGACCGCCTTGACCCGAGCGTTCAGGACATTGGAGCGAGTATATCTCATGAACCTCTACCCCGCGGAAGCGGACATTTTGTGCGAGGTCATCCGTGATGCCGCGCTAGAGACACCTCTTCGGCTCACGCACTTCAAACTCGAGTTGAGGTACGGTATCAATTCCTCCCAGTCCGCACTACTCCTGGCTGCATTATCCTCTGCGCCCTTGCAACACCTAGTCCTCGAGGGGCTTACCCATCTTAGCCAACAATTCTTCCGCAGTCTATCCAGCATGTTTCCAAACCTGATCTCCCTCGTCATTGTTTATCGAGACAGTACCAGACAGATTGTTACAAAAGGAACAAGATGGGACGTCCAGCTTGGAGAGATCGCGCCAGAGTTTGCTGGTTTCGCAAGGCTCAAATATTTTGCCGGCAACGTTGGCCTCAATAACCAAGCAACGCCCGCGATAATGCCCTACTTTGAGAAGGGTTGGCCTGCATTTCCGATAAACCCCAACGACGAATTGACTTACGATATCGACGACTGGGCCTGCATCCCGAAACTATTCGCGGCTTATTGCCCTACTCTAGAGACAGTCGCTCTTATACAACGTCCATCACCATGGTCTCCACTGGACTACACCATCCGCCGCACCTCTACTGGGGAGATCAAATGTGAGATGCCGTTGGTCACAGGCGGAGTGGATGCACATATGGCGATGGTATTGAACCACGTACTGAATCCGTATAACCCTGATATGGCAAATAACTCGTGGCCTAAGTTTCACTGATATATCAAAACTTGTGGGTGTTATGCCACGTATGTAAAGCTGATTCAGTGATGTATATGGGCACCCGAGTCTCACTTAGGCTGTATAAGTAGTACTTGAGTTCTTGGTGAGAATGCTAAATTTGCAGGACTTCGTGATACAATATATTTGAATGATTGGAGTGTCGGACAGGTCATGGACTAAGTACTAGTAGTACTAGTGTCTCTCGATACCGTACTTGGACGTCGGACAGATGTGTGGTAGACGCGATGATTGACCATCTCGGGAGACGCCAGATTTGTGGCGTGGGTATTGTTCACGTAAGCAACGGGACTGCCAGTCGCCACTGGCAGCCGCACTTTGGAAGGAGTTGCACCCCAGCTCGGTAAGTCAAGGTCAATTATTACAGCGATATTATATTTCACAACACATAGTAAAACACGGACATATATGCAGATGCAATTAAAGTGATCCACAAGTCAAGGCCGAGTACGGGTATCCCCCACCGTGGTTGAGCGGTTTTCGAAAAAGCCGGCCGCGCAGAAGTGTGGTGTGGCCTGCCTCTAACCACTCGTATTCAAAGGCTATCCCTGTTTATGTAGCCAAAATACACTAGCGAGCCGGGCAAGCCTCACATGCAGTACTCGTTCACTGTCAGGTCTCAGTATTGATCTGTGATATGCGCCGTGCGGGGCGCATTTGCGGCTACGTCAATTCACTCCAGTAAGCTTTTACTATAACATGTGATTATTTCATGGCAATTGCTTTACAGAACTCGAGTCGAACATTCAAGTCTCACTGCAACATGATCATGATCACCAGCCAACATCAAACCGACGTCCATGCGCGGCGCACGCTGAATACTCCCATCGTTTAGAGGGAGATGGGGAGACATCCAATAGAGATGAGACCGCCCTGTATAATCAAGAATAGTGAGCCAGAGAGTAATTAGACAGTGCAGAAGTGCCAGAACACTTACCACAGCGTTGTTCGAGCAGCAGACGGGGGAAGCGTTGCACGCACTACCGCTGCCCACCCCGACGACACTGATTGGGGAACAGCCGAGGCCGACGAGGCCCTCAACAGTGCCGAGAACGATGCCGAGTAAGCCAGCGAGAAGGTTCGCCTGGGACGAAGTACTCTAGAGCGATGAAAAGGGACAAGACGCATCAGCAAGACGTCGTATGTGTCACTGACTGCATTAGACAGCTTACCGAGATGGTCTGCTGGCAGCACTGGATGGAGCCAGTGTTACAGTTCCCTCCGCTCTGGCGAGTCTCAAGAGCGACGGGTGTGGCGACCGCAAGAAGAGGGAGAGCGAGAACGGTGGCGACAGTGAACTTCATGCTGTGCGTTTCGCTGAGAGACTGAAGTTGAACTAGGTGTTCGACTGAGGGATTCGACATTCGGTGCGCCGTCTTTTATACCTTTGAGTATTCACGCATCTCTGACAACACATTTCGGTTATGATATTTTTCATTGGTCGGATACTACATGCCGAAGAATGGTGCTACGCGATTCGCTCGTTTCAACATATCAATTGTGGTCGGGAAATACGATGTACATGTGGTATGTTACTCAATGTCTTGATTGAGTAAAACACCACTTGCGCGTGTCTTCCATACTCCATACTGACGTCTGGTAGTACCTTACAACTCGAAGAAGAGGTAATTTCACAGATTTTCGACCCCCGACCTCTTCAGCCAGGCACCTAATCAATATTCTGCCTCAGCGCATACTGTCATGATTAATTCCGTCTCTTTCCGCATTATTGTCGCTTACCGTGGGCCCGCTGGTGGCAGCTGCTGCCGCAGATTCTGCCGAAATTTTGAATGCGTTGGTATACCCTACAACACTCACTCCCACTCAAAGGATTTATGATATGTCTATATCTGACACAGAAGCTAGTTTTTATCCTTGACACGATGATAGGACTGGTACGTAGTGTGTGACTCTAACGCTTCTCTGCACGATGTACCAGACGTATGTATGGCCGAGAACTCGAATTCCGAATTCCTCTTTGCTCGGCGAGTACTTTTTTTCACACATGACTCTGCCTCGACTGATCCACGCTGCATGGATCCCATTTATTTCTCACACAAGATGAAAGGTACTTATCGCTGAAGGGCCGATGAGGGTCATCGGTATTATATCTCACGATCCGAGAAGAGTACCACAATGGCAGTGACAATCTCGTTGCTGACCACCAGTACACCATGCTTTTACGCTTCTAAGTAGCTGGATTCTGGCACGGACGTGCGGGGTTGGCGGGCAAGTACGCTTTCATCCAATCACAAAGGTGGTTCTGAAAGTGACTACCGGCATACTCGAGTACTATTCTATGATTGGACGTAGAATCGGGGCTGGCCCTCAAAGTCGTTGTTATAAATTATTTCATCGTGGGAGACCTATAAACAAATACAACCTTGTCTCATTGGATCAGCTCACCGAGTGCATAGCTGCCCAGGCCCCAAGCACGAAAGGCGCGCATATTCGAAAACCTGTGCATTGCTTTTTTAGCTCCTTCTATGCCGTACAGAGCCGTTACAGTTTAACTGAAGAAACATATACATTGTACAAGTTGATTAGAGTGATCAAGTGCGGACCATGACGTTGCTAAAGTTGCTAACACAACGCAGGTCACTGCTCGAACCCGATGCTTTCCAATTACGGAACATGATGCGCCACCGGAGATTGCCATTGGCCACGAGCGCATCACCTGCGACTCTGAGTTTCAGTCATTCTTTCATCTGAACATACTTACTGCGAACTCGCAATCTGTTACCTCCTCCGTTCGTTACTGGTGAATGGACTCGGAGGACGAGAGAGAACTGAGCGATGGGGCTCAGTATGGGCTAGGTTGTGAATCCAGTAATATTCAACTTGACTTCTACTTGCTTCGCTACGGTTCACGCTCACGTATAACCCGTCATACCTAGATTTATGGGATCCTTCCTACGTTTGTATCCGAGTCTGGGAGGACTACGAACGTCATTATCTTCGTACAAATTGTCTCCGTATTGCGACTCTCGGAGCTCAAGCAGACACATTAGCGGAAATTCGGACGAAGGCCAGATTTGAACGTTTCTGGAGATCAGTGATAGGATTCCACTGTGTCAGTATCTTCCAAGACATCTTGTATGGATGTGTGTTGATGCATAATTGTGCAGGGATCACTAGACCTGAAGGGTCGTCACGAACATAGATACAAGTCGCTCATGGACAAGTGGCACGCGATAACAGCCGAGTTGGATAATATCGAACGAGTAGCCGCGGATTTCATAAGTAAATCCTTGAGGAAAGACGCCTTGCTCGCTGCATACAAGTTTGTAGACGTGCCAGATATAGTGACTCCTGAGATTGTTCGAGTATGCGCAGAGTTCCATGAAAAGTGGAGACTAACCAATACTCCAACCGACGTATTACTGGTATGCCAGGATGCCAAGCGTGAGTCTCCAGGTTGTGACTCTCCAATAGCAGCTGATGACTCTATCATTAGAAAAATGTAGAGAGGAATTACGACGGAACCCGTCCCCCAAGTTCCAACGCTTGCTGCTCCGACATTTGCCAGTGGAGATCATCTATAATATTATGAAGCTTGTTGGCCCGCGGGATGCCCATAGACTTGCATCATGTTCGAAAACGTTTTATGAAGTCTTTATCTCGAAGCCGAATCTGGTAACTTTTCCTATTATTTCCATAAGAAATGCGACTCAAAATCACCATTTCAGTCCATTAGAATCGACATTCCATACTCCAAAACGTTATTGGTGGAACGTGTCATGGGAGAACAGCCCACAAGGGAGGATCTTCAGGAACTGGCCAAGGATCTAGTGACCCAGGCCACGCGTCGAATCGAGTCTCTTATGTCTCAACCGCAGCATTTAAAAGGGGTACGCAAACTGACGGTGCACAACGAGTGGTCTCCCCGCCGGCTGCTCAAAGCTGGGTGGCGTTACAATCAACAAACCCTCCACTTTCTCGGCCCCCTATCCCACAGCATCATCGATTTTCTGTCCAGTGCTGTCAACCTGCAAACCCTTGACCTTCACGGGGTAACTATCAACTCAAGCATCGTTGAGGGTATCTCTACCAGCCGGAAACTTTCTTATCTAATCCTGGACGACTGCTTCATCCCACCCCTTGTCGAAGATGTTACAGGACCTTATCGCTCAACCTCCCTCGTACATCTAACTGTCACCCATGGGCCGAAGTACGCTAACGATATATGGAAAGTCATCAAATGCATCCCTCGTCTTCGTTGGCTAGAGGTCGACGGAAGTAGATCCCCAGGGTCGTTGCTTTTTCCTCGCGATAGACAGCGAGAAGAGGAGTCGTTTTTTCATGCCTTGAGCCGGTCCCTCTTAACTGTGGAACGGGCTTACTTTCGGAGCCTTGCCCCATGCGATGTCGAAGATTTGATCACCATGCTCCAACACAGTCGATCTATCGATGACTCACCTCCACTTCAATTTACACACTTCAAACTCGAGGTTCATAATGCAATACCCCACGAGTACCTCGTACGCCTTCTTGAAGCACTGTCGTCGGCCCCGTTGAGGCATTTGGTCGTCGAAGGCCTCGCCCAGATCGACAAACGCCTGTTTCACTTCATATCCAGCTTATTCCCCAAACTCGTCTCCCTTGTCGTTGTTCATCGCGCGAGCGAGCGCCAGAGTGTCACGAAAGGCACGGAATGGGGCACCCAGCTCAGCGATATTGGACCCGGATTCGCAGGATTCAAAAATCTGGAATATTTTGGCTGCAATATGAAGCTCACCATAGACCCCTCACCCGCCGCCGCCATCATGGCTTTCGAGAATGACTTTGACGAGGACTCGAAGGCCGCGCCGGACGTTTACTTCGACGCTCACGACTGGAACTACGCTCCCAGAGTATTTGCGGCGTACTGTCCTACGCTACATACTGTGTCGTTCATCCAACATGGACCTATCGGACACTCTGTCAACTTCGGTATCCTACGGTCAGCGACGGGGCATGCTACGTGCGAGCATATGTTCGAGAAAGGGAATCTTGAAAAATTGATCGTTCAGGCGTCGTACCCTCTTCAGAACCCTTATAACCCTGACATGATCAATTACTCTTGGCCAATGTTTTCTTCATGACACTCGAATGCTCACATTCTTTATATCTACTTATTCTGCTTGCCTTATCTAAGCTGACCGCGCACCTTCGTTTCATGATTATTACAGTTTTGACTATTATTCCGTCCTACAACTACCCAGCCAAACACGGCACATACATTCCTAGTTTAAATCTCACGTACTAGATAGGACCTCAATATACCCAAGCCTTATGCTAGACCTCCTCCGCCCATTCGGATAGTATCCCCCACAGCGCGCGTCACTTCATTCCATAATGAACCTAACAAGCTCCCGCCAGGGCCACTCGTTGTACCCTTGAGCCTACGACGTACAACATCTGCAGCACCCTGAGCCCCTTGCCCTGCCTGCGCCAATCTGAAATTACGGCGACGTATCCGGACGGCTAACGAGATGACAGGGAATACCACAAACACAACGAAGTATACCATGATCTTGGACTTCGTCGTGTTGTGAACGAAGTTGTCGATATACGAACGAATAACGGTAAGTGTGGACGGTTCTCGGACGGCGCTCGAACCGGAGGACGTTGAGCGAGCTAAAGCAGCTGTAGCGGTCGTGCGAAGCGAGGCAACTTCGTTCTTCTGAGAAGAGTTGGTTCTATGGCTCCCGTTGAGGTTACGGCGAGAGACCGACCGGCTACGGTTGACATTAGTAGGAGTTATCGTTCTCGAGGTAGTCACGGACGCGAGGGACTGTTGCGAAGACTCGTCGGAAGGCGCGGGTGAAGGTGTTAGCCGTGTAAGTCCATTCAAAGACCCATTAATTCCGTTTCCCTTCTGTTTCCCTTTAGCTGATAGTGGCCGTGGTGTTTGAGGAGTGGCAGTGTGAGTTGATGTCGTAGACTCTGAAGAAATGGATCGAGCGGGAGAGGTAGATCTCGTGGAAGCAGGGGAAGCATCTTCTATGACCGGAGAGGATGCTCTCGCCAGTCTAGCGTTACGAGCTTCGAGTGTTTCCTGAAGCATACTCCGTAGGGTATATCGCATATGCTGAAGAAACTTGATTAAACCACGTTACGGCAGGGAGACAGTACGATGTCGCATACCTCACGGGTGGATTCTGTGAGCTCTCTCTCGTACGTGAGGAAGTCTTGGGCATACTCCCACTCGTCCAGTTTTGGTAATATGTGCAGGCAATACAGTTCTATCACTTTACTGTAGCCTGCGTGCGCTTCCTTCGACTGCTCTGGTGTACGCCTAGCAAGCCAGTCTTCCACGATACTTCGGCCAGTGTCGTAGCATTCTAGTTTGATACTTGACAGGATCAACGTCGTAAGGACCTGATGGGGTAGGTATACAGACAGTGGCTTTTGAGGGGGGCTAGAGGGCGTGAACAACTGTAGTGAGCGCGCATGAAGCGTCGCCACGAGCGATTGAGGAGACAGGAGCTGGTTTGCTCGTAGAGCAGGGGGGAGAGGGTCTTCTTTATCTGGCGACGAGGGTAAAGAATAGACGGTAGTTTCTACCGTGATGCGCAATATGTCCCACTTGCGTCTGAAGGTGGCAATCTCGTCATCTGGGCTGTAGGTAGGAGGTGTAATTATTGTGAAGGCGGAGGTGAGGAGAGAGTAGGTCAAGGAAAAGTCGCGGTGCAGAAACGCCTTGGCCGCCCTTGAGTAGAGGGATCGCAGAGTAGCTACTGTGGAACTCTCCGCCGTGGCCACAGGTTTGGGCTTGAGGGACAAGACCGACGAGCTTGTAAGTGCCTCTTCTGAGCTCATCGTTGCGGTCGCTGTTGCTGTTGGCATGTCAGGCGGGAGACAAGAACGAGCAGGTTGCGTCAAACGTCGTCGACAGTGAGAGTCCGGGGAAACCAGCACACCCACAATATTGGCGCGCAACCGGGAAGGCCAAGCGGAATTCACGTGCGTTTATTGTCCCGAAATGGCAAAGTGGCGGCTTCCCGATGCTATCTGGGAATCCAGCGTCACAGCCTGAGCGTGCTCTAAACTCAACTCAGCCGATAAGACTACGTAGCCCAATGTAAGATGGTTTACCTGAAGACATCCTCACACCATCGCGTACTGGAGGGTAAACCCCCTTAAATTACGCCTACGAACTACCCATCATGCACGAACATCTGCTTGAATACAGTAAGGGTCCTGGATGTCAGGCAGAACTTGATATCACCTCCGTCATGCCACTTGCATCCGGTATAAGCTCTCAAACGACTTCGCAATCTTCTCATCACCCATCTGAATCCTCTTCTCTCTCAGGAAAACTCTTGCCAGTCCTCGGATTTGGAGTGTATCAGAGCTCAAGATGTTTTGAAAGCTGTATGACAGCGTTCAAAGAAAGTTACAGGTAGTATCCAGAATCGCATGGCTCCCCCAGAGTTTTAACCGACGCATGAACATACAGACATATCGATTCTGCCCGGTATTATCACAACGAAGCGGAAGTGGGCAAAGCAGTAAGAGAGTGTGGTCTCAGGCGTGAAGAGGTGTTCGTGAGTGAGTGGAATTATAACTGTCACGCGTTCTTGTGCAGTCCTAACGGTTTGGGTCACATAGCCAGCAAGATTTATCACGGGGATTTTGGCTACGAAAGTGCTTTACGCGCTACTAATCAGTCATACAAACAGTTTGGCCTCGGTGAGTTCAACTCTGAGTTGGGTCTGACGGACAGAATATCGCGCTGAATCACGCTTTCGTGCTGGCGAAGACTATATCGACCTGTATCTCATTCATTCACCCCTTGGTGGCAAGAAGTTGCGTTTGGATACCTGGCGCGCTCTGATCGAACAGCGAAACAAAGGCAGATTTAAGAGTATTGGAGTAAGCAATTAGTAAGCCAAAGATTCACCTCTTTCCAGAATCCAGATCGACCGTAACCGTTTTGCCACAGTAACATCAAGCATATCGAAGAGATTCGTGAAGCTGGTTTGGAACTGCCTGTGGTGAATCAAATAGAGGCAGGTGCCCACTCACGTTCAGAACAGTATTATTCGGCCGAAATTCACGAATTGCATCTTTAGATTCATCCGTTCTGCCAGCAACGAACGATAGTCAAATACTGCAAAGAAAACACCATCGTTGTGCAGGCTTACTGCCCACTAATCCGGGGAGACTTCAACCACCCGACATTCAAGGAACTCGCTAATAAGGTTCGATTTATACTGTACACTTCCACGCGAAATCGCACTGACTTGGAGATTATTGTATTCAGTACGACAAGACCATACCTCAGCTACTCATCCGTTGGTCATTACAGCACGGGTGCGTACTTTTGCCTAATCTGCACTCTTGCCTTCGCTGATCTGTCTTTAGATTCTCCCCTCTACCAAAGTCCTCACACGCGGAACGCATCCGCGAGAATGCTCAAGTTTATGACTTTAACATAAGCTTCGATGATATGGAGAAGATCGACGCGCTCGACCGTGGGGATGCAGGTGCTTGCCAGTGGAACCCGATCCATGCGGCATAGACCACTCGAGCGTCGACGCTGGATATTACCTTGAGATGGTCTAGCACGCGATCTGTACTCCATGTTTTAACGTCTTCGTGTCATGATTTCCTACGATAGCCTGCTTCTATGATGAATATTAGTGAGTAGCTTGACGACGGGCAAGGGAGATCGAACGTAAGGCATGGCGGACTTGATATGAAATTCACACATTATCATCCTAGTGTTTATCCCTGCCAAATATTGAATGGAAGAACCGTGGTCTGTCTTTCAGTATCTAATAGCTGCAATACGCTATTCTGTGTTACCTACAAAGTACCTAGCATGACGTTTGGATTCACCACACTGGACGTACCAGCTCTGTTCAGCACATCGTACATCGTACTGCCGTGGTCCGCTTCGTGAGATAAAGCAGGGAGGTCAATTCACTCTTGAATGACGGCGGAGACACGGAATTTGTCTTACGAGAATTGAACACGTCAGGTATATGGGTGGCTTCTCATTCCATGCAGTGGCTAGCATTTCTAGTAAAGATAGCTTGCATACGCTCACTCTGGGAATGTGAAGCCAAAGCGTATTCAAGTGTGAGACATCGAATGAGGTTGGAGGGCTTTGATATCCCGCTATTTTGTCGCTCAGGCTGTACGGATCTGTCTGGAATCAGTATTAGGAGAATGAACGAGGAGTACCACTTATTCCATGGTACTCAAACAAGCTTCTCGTGCGCCGACAGTATCCGCTAATTATATACAATTAAAGCGAGCTATATGGAAGCACGTCAGTGACACCGTTCTGTTAACAAGCTTTACCACCCACACGGTTTAGTCCATGTCGTTTGAGTACGTGTTATGCGAGGCGGTGGCGGCCAGGGTATGACATACCGTGCGTATTTAGGCCTGAATGTGCACTGTAAAACGAACAACACAAGGACTGCGTTATGGAAGCTTACAGAGTATTTCATAAAGGCATGCAGCGGCCACATATATAAGGCAGACGCACCGTTGCCCAAATCTTCAGCTCAACAGCGCATTCAAGCTTCACTCGACTTCAAACAAAACGAACACACACACCATGAAGTTCATCTTTGCCGCCATCCTCGCCCTCCCTCTTCTTGCGGTCGCCACGCCCGTCACAGTCAGGACTGACGGTGGAAGCGGAGGGAACTGCGATACCGGTACTCTTCAGTGCTGCCAACAGACTGAGTCGGTGAGCGATTCAACTCCGTTATAAAGGCTAGCTTCAGAAAAGTCACTAAAGCACGCCTTTCTTCCCCCTTTGTTATAGAGCACGTCGGCTTCCAACGCCGGGCTGCTCGGCATTCTGGGCCCTCTTGATGGTCTGCTCGGGGTGGACTGCACCCCCATTAGCGTCATTGGGGGCGACAACGGTAGCAAGTGCACCGCCAATCCCATGTGCTGTAGCAACTCGGCTCCGGGACAGGTTAGTGGAGATATCCTCAAGTATGTGTATAGAAAACTGACCGTATCATCCCATAGAACGGCATCAACTTCGCCTCCGGCTGTGTTCCTGTCTCTGTTTGATTTGCGATCATACAGGCTGGCGGGGTATCTTCTGAGGGTCGAACGAAGCTGTCGCGTTTGGACATGACCCGTAGTACATACTGCATCTGCATACATCACCCAGATCCCCTAATTATGCGGTCAAGGAGTAGTAATTGAGTATGTTTTGCAGGACCAATGGTATGGGAATTCGGGATGTCGATGGTTTCTAATACTTTCCTCTTGAATCCGAGTCTGGGTGCCAGTGCCAAGTTACTACTTGTCGCGGATCATGACGAAGACGTGTGTAGAACGTGTAAGTACTTATGCACTTATGCAGCTGATATAAACTGTATCAATATTGTATAACCGTTAACATGAGCTTTAGTTGCATGCTTACATCGACGTGGCAGCAGCTGGAAACGATGAGAACTTGAAGTCACTCAGGCTGAAGCACGTTTCCCATTCACTCTGTGTGCATCATAACTCCAAGACTACGTCTTTGATACAAGGGCGTTTAGCTCAGGGGTAGAGCGCTCGCTTTGCACGTTTATCACGTGCGAGAGGCCGTGGGTTCAAATCCCACAATGTCCATTTTTTCTTGACTAAGTTGCAACCATATTTTAGTTGACTCAAGGTATAAAGTGTGCACTAGTCAGAGTTCAATGTCAGAAGCAGTAGACTATGAGAGGAGGAGCAGTTGATGCGGACGAACCGATGGAATACCCGAAAGGCAACATCAAGTTGGCGCTGAGATACAAGTACCGTAACCAATTCGCGCTCTCCGAGTCTACCAATCCTCAAATGTCTGGGTATGGAGAGACATGTGGTTCCACAGATTATGCATTAAGGTTCATATCAGTTTAACGAGTGTTGCTGAGTACAACAAATGTAGGATGTGGGTCGTAGGAAGATACAGAGGGCCCAGTGTGAAGCCGCCGGTGACGAGCTTGCGCAGCGACTCATATCCATCTCAGACATTGGAAATGGATACTGTACATTCTAACGGGATGTTTTGCCTATAAGGCATGCGAATGAGTAAACATATTGCTGACGATCGCGCATTACTTACCAGACGATGAAACAAGCCCGAGTGATCACATCTGCTCACTCTCTGAGGGAAGCCCATACTTTACACGAACATACGTCATCGCAAGCCCGATAATTTTCATTGTCAGATGGCGACGTTCTTCGGCAAGTATGATCCTGTGCTTCTCTGCTAAGGTTTCCTCCTTTTTTGTTTCACGTTGAATCTTGTGCATCTTCTTGGCCACGTTTGTGGCCTCCTCCTTTACTCTACGAGCCTATGTGCGAAATATGAGAAAGAGCGTGGGCATCATAGGAGAATACGACAGACATTGTAGTAACGAGCGCTGTAGGACTCAATGCCTCTACGTCGAGGCTTGGCATCCACAGAGTCAAGGAGTTTCTGGAGGCGTTCATTTTCTTCGTACATGATCCACCACTTCCAATAGGACCTCAAAGTAGCCTAACTCGAGACACTTTTTAGATCGACGGAGGATCGAAGGTGTCACAACACTCACGGTGATTTGTTGGGCAAGGGATATAGAAGACACGTATATGGTTTCGTAGAGAGTGCTCATGATGGGTAGTGAATGTGAAGAGTGTGAGGGTATCGCTTGCTGGGGATAGTATACAAGCTGTCGCTGGTGAGGCAAGGCGAAAAGCGGGAGATCGGTGGGAGTTGAACCCACGAACTTGAACGTGTCACGGGATTCTTTGTTGCAAACGTCACACTCCCATGGCCAAAAGTGGTTCAGCGACACGACGCCTGCTATCGAAGTGCGTAACTGCTTCTTGATGGCTGTCGCGCGATCGTGATGGCGGCGTCTGCATTCCGCGACTTTCAGCACTTGTCCAGTGAATTATTTGGCTGAAAACTCCTTGTATTGTCCGCTGAGGAACCTGTTCGACTATATGGGCTTGGAGCAGACAAGGCTTCAAGCCTCAAGCTTCAAGCGTGGTTTTGAACACAAATGAAGGCCGCTAAGCCAGGGTACGCACCGCAATATATTCCGTAATGATCATGCGTTAGAGCCCCCTCATACTCACAGTGCGATGTATTGAGATAAACATGTAACCGCGCCGCTGGCAGAGCATTGCAATTGGGTAACCGAAGCCATGACATAAGACCGTGGAGAGCACCAGTGTCTGGGTGAAACGTGTCATAAACATAGAGCAGTTATTTCACATGCCGCTCGGTAGCAATTCCGAGGAGCCTGAGCTCTAGTAGAACGCGAAGCTTCAGCAGCGGTTGTACGGGAAGCAGTTGAAAACTCACCTTGAAGTTTACCAATTTACCGTACATCGTAGGTATCTCCGCAATGTTCTCTGCTATTCCTTCCTTCAAAGACAAGGCCTGAATATACTCATGAGTTGTTTGACTGGCCAGTGAGATGCTTCATCATGATGAATGCGAGTGGTAAGTAGACGCGAGTATCTTTGGCTTTTGGACAGCGGTGGCGCCGGCGCCTCGCAACTTCTACTGTAACTTCAATGTACCAAGCTGAATTTCGCTCTGAACAGAATTAGACTGACCGCGCTATGCCTTGAAGACGTACAGATGGATGCTGTATGACAACTAGCTGACGTAGCACAATGACTCGCGTGTACGTTGATGATAGAGTCTACAAGTCGGTTGCGCGGGGGACTCGAGCGATTGGGAACATTATTTGGAGTACATGCGGTGAGCACATACATTTCTCATAGTTTGACAAGCCGCATAATATGCTACTAGAAATACTGGAAGTATCTGTGAAGACGATATCTCCAACATTTTGACTCACAACAGAAGAGTCTCAGCTCATCGCCCGACGGCTGGCATCGTTTCGATTCTGACCGCCTCCTCCCTCCAATGGAAATTCAACCACGCCGACAAACCGATCGTCAGCCTCAGAGGGTATATATTCTGGTGAGCCTCTCGTCTCCTCTCTCTCTCTTCAACCACCACCTCCTCCCCTCAGCCGTCTCCACTTAACTGTGTGACGATGGTCTACTCACGTCTCAGGCATCTGCTTGTGACGTTCTGGCCCAGCTTGTGCTTCACGCTCCCTGATTCGGTTAGCTCCGTCTCTGTGTTCAGTGTCGCTTGTCTGGTCCTTGCCCTTGTGTCTGTTACGGTCTTGTTTCCCCTCTGTCTTCTGGCTTCCATCTATCATGCGTTGGTCTTCCACCACCCTCGCATGTTCCTTTTCGGCGACCTTGGGTCTTTGCTCTATGTATTGGACGCCTTCCCTTCTTTTGTAGCGAATGTTTGGTTTATGGTGTTGTACGCAGTGCTTTTGGTCGTTGTCTGGGTGAGTACCGCTGGTGTACCCTCGTCTTCGCCGGTTCTGACAAATCACCTCTCAAGTTCCGGTTTGTTGGTTATGTGAAGAATGTGACGCTCCGGCAGTGTCTTCAGGAGAAGATTCTCAGGTCTGATGCGCTTGCGAAGCATGTGCTGAAGAAGGAGAGGATGCAGAAACAGGAGGCTGACGAGGCAGAGGTAAGCAAATTCCTACGGTACATATCGTTAAACTGACTAATGTTTATTCTGCAGGTGCGGTTGATTACGGCAGTGCGCGAACTCGATGACAACAAGAGTGGGTTGGATCGCGCCGAGAAGACGTTGAAAGAAACCCGAGAGAAGGCTGCGCGACGCAAGCGTGCCAGCTTGGACCATAACCGACGCTTGAGCACACAGGTCGCTATTTGCGAGCGAGTAGTGCAGAAGGCGCAGGAGAACGCATACAAGCGGAAGTGCAAGGAGCTGAAGGCCGCCCGCAAGTCGGGCTTCAAAGAGCTTGCTGCAGCGCAGCAACACGAGGAACGCCGCGTGTTCCTCCTCATGAAGAAGAACGAGCGTCTTGAGGACGATATCGAGTCTACGAACAAAGATCGTCAGGCCGTCACCGCCGCACACCACGCCGATCTCGCCCACTTCGAGCAACAACGTGCTGCGCACCATGCTCAACACGCTGCCCTCCAACAGTCTCTCGATCGCGCCTGCATCGAACACCACGACCACATGGAAGAATGCGAGCGGCGCCGCGTAATCGTCCACGAACGACTCGAGCAGCAGTCCGCTGCTATGGACCGCGCTCAGAGCAGATACTCCCAGCAGGTTGACGTGAACGGAAAACTCAATAAGGTCCATATCGCCGCACTCGAGGCTAAGCACGACCTTCTTACTGAGTGTCTCGAGGCGGCCCAAGCCGCTCGTGACGCAGTTACCACCTCCTTCAAGGCCCACATCGAGGAGAGCAAGACACTAATCGCTACGCATGAGGCCCAGTACATCGCACTCGAAGGCTCGGTCGCATTCTCCACCACTGAACATCGCATTCACATGGAGTACTGCGAGGACCAGGCCATCTCGGAGGAAGCTCTCATCGAGAAGCTCACCGCGCAAATCGCAGCCGAACGAGGAGCTCGAATCGAGGTCGAAGCCAAAACCGACGAACTGAAGAACCGACACGCCTTGGTGAGCGAGGGATACGCAGATGTAGAGGCGAAGATCAAGGTAGAGGAACGCAAGTTATACTTGCAGGAGCAGCGCCAGCACTCAACTACTATGGCCTACCGCGCTGGTCAACACGTTGCCGATGCACTAGTCAACAGTCTCATCGTGGGCCGAACCAGACGTTCGCAAGCCAAGACGCAGCCACCTTACCCAGAACAACTAACCGATACTCTACCACCACCTTCGCTCTTTGACGAAACTTTGCTGCCGGACTTTGTGGAAGGTAGCAGTCGCGATGGATCATCCACTATGGGGTCTACTGCGGCTACTTCGACGGCTTACACCTCCGAGGGATCACAACAGTCTTCCAAACTGGAGTCCACCCTTCTGCAATCTGTCTCGGTACAATCCCTCTACCCCTCTCCACCGCCCTCGGGCTCGACAGCAACACTGGACTTGGAGCCTTCACTTCCGCCGCTGCCATCACAATCCTTTGAGGACGTCACCACGAACAGCCCCGAGGACGAGTCTGCTCCATCTAACACGATTCAAGTTCCGGTACTCGATACTCGCTCTAAGCAACCCCTGGTTCAACCTTCGATCTCGTTGCCTTGCCTCGATTTTGAACCCTCGCTTCCTCCACCGCCGGATTCGGATCTGTCGACATCGCAGCTCGCCTTCGATCCTTACCTCTCACCTGCGTCTAGCGTCCCCGACTTGAGCATTGCACACCAACTGCCCCATCCTGAACCGACGCCTATGTCTGTGCCTGTACTAGAGCCTTCCCTTCTCTCACCTTCACCCCCAGTTGCAGGCACTCTCAATGTTTCAAACGACAGACTCAACCTCAGCCTCGGGAACGAGTCCTTCGGAGCGAGCATCGTGGCGAAGTCGACGCCCATCCTCACGCGCAGGGTGAATACGCAGAGGCAGGCGATTGCGCTAGAGTCACTGTCTCGGGAAATTAGCATGTCGAGATCTAGTATCTTGGCTCGGGTGTCTGACCTGTCTACGCAGGCTTCTGGGTTTGAGACTGGTAGTAGTAGTCACGTCATTGATGTGGAAGAAACTTGAAAATATGGTGAATAAAGATTTGATAAGATCATCCAAACATCCTTGTTTTGTGCTCTGTGTGAACGTGCACATGGTGACCAATTGAGATGAGGTCCGGTGAATCCCCATAGCAAACTTGAACACTACTATGACAGCCTGTGGTATCAGTAAATACATGCCAGTGGCCTTTGTGTGTAATTTCTACTTACCAACAAATACAATAAGTTCGGAGGCGTCGGAGTTATTTACGCTTCATGAAGGTCCGCGGCGGCCGCTGTTTGTCGCTCGGCATCAATAACGCTGCCGTAATGAGTAAGTTGAACTTTGAAGCGCGCTGTTCGATGTAAAGTCAGACAATTCGCGACTATGGGATCAAAGGTTGGCGGTTCATTATATCGACTCGCTACTACGAACGACTGGATACAACTCCCCACACGAGTCCATAAGTTCAAGCATGCATACTACGAAAGTCCGAATACTAGATCGACCATGAAAGACGCTACTGCCAGTGCCACCGTGGAATACCGTCGGTATGCCAGACAATACCGTGAATACATCACTGATTGTTCACTAGAACGGGCTGTCAGTAACTAGAAGTACCACCTGACCGAAGGCATAATTTGACTTACCTGGCGCCCGGTATAAATCTCTCAATGCTCAGGCAGAAGCAGTAATGGTGACCGCTTCGGCTGAGCCAGAAGCAACTCCGACGAAGCTGGATGAGGCACCAGAAGGGAATGCTGTCACGGTGATAGTGACAGTAGGTGCACCGAAGGATGGGCAAGCGTCTGAGCCGGAAGCGGTCGAGGCAGAGGGCTCCGAGAAGAAGGAAGAAGCGACGCCAACAGCGGAGGAGGAGGCGACCGCCACACTGGTGATACTTCCAACGGGTGACTCAGAGCCAACCGCCACACTAGTGACAGCGATGGGCGACCCGGATGGCGCAGAGCCAACCGCAACACTGGTGACAGCGATGGGCGACCCGGATGGCGCAGAGCCGACTGCAACACTAGTGACAGCGATGGGCGACTCGGATGGCGCAGAGCCAACCGCAACACTAGTGACAGCGATTGGTGACTCAGACGGTGCGATGCTGCCGGTACCAGGGAAGGGCGACTCGGAGGCTTCAACACTGGAGAAGACAACGCCGGTTGGTTCACTGGTCACAAAAATACTCTGTATGCAATGAAATAAGCATCCCAATTCTTTGAAAAAGACCAGAGAACTAACCGTGACTGGACCCGCGATGGTGCTTTGGCTAAAGACAGCTAAGACCAGGCAAAGAGCGGCGAGGCGAGAGAACATGGTGCTGCTGAATATGCTGGGGGGCGAGTTAAGGAAAATGAGTGAAGATGAGAAACTGCATGTTCAAGTTTGACCGACCCGTATTTATACCTGGGCAGGTAGCCATGAGGGATCTTACCGATACGCCATGTTAAGATTGGCCCGTCCACGTTTACGGTAGAGCATGAATATACGATATCGAATTGTGCGCAGCACGGCGGGCATTGCAAGCCGTGTGTCGAGTGTGGCTCCTCATTCATATTGGCACCATCTACCCGTGAATGAGGCTAGGGAAAAGAAGCTATGCACGTCAACAATTACGAAACGCTATCCGCACATCAACCCACTATAAATCACAAAGAGAGAGTTCCAGGGAGGGCTACTTCATTCACAATGCGCAAGACGGTGGCCATAGCTTAGTCGCGTGTAGGCAAACCTCAGCATTAATAGTGATGATGTCAGGAAGCAAACAAGGAAGGCTTACCAAACGATGTATATGCCTACCATGTAAAGCTGATAAAGGACGATGCCGACTTGAGCTCGATATTTCTTGGATCTGACTTACGAGAAGGCTAGGAGGCTATGAGTTAATTTTGCCGAGCCAACGTAGAGCTGCAACGCCGCATCACGCATTGGCAATCGCTCGGCAGGAAAACAATGCTTCCCATTTCGGGAAGTGATCAGGAGTAAGATTGCCTCCCGCGGGCGCCATGTTTTACACCGCCTTGCATGGCGCTTATGAGATAGTCCAGCCGACTATCCGTGGCTTAAGAGAAAGTACCGAATAGTACAGTCGAGAAAGCCTGGCGACAGCTGCATCAGCGTAGAGCTTAAAGCGCGGTGTAAGACTTCTCTGACCAACAGCGTGACGAACTCGACCGCTGTTTACCCAGTACGGAATACTGAGCGGTTTGCTATATAAGCAGGGTCCGTTTGACGGCTCCCGGACGGAGTTTCCTGTTCAAGAACAAGGACAATGACGGTCGCATTAGACACAGCTTCCAACTATATGCGATTGAAGATCCCGACCGCACAGACCTGAAAATCACGTTAGGCCCATCACTGGCATGCGCTTGCGTCTCGAGGAATTGCCCGTGCCTCGCCCATATAGCGAGAGAAGTCTGAGAAATATTTTACCGTACACTGTATCCAGGCGCACTGATAAGCCGACTGTGCTTTGATAAGGGCAGACGTAGTGAATGGGCTGACCGATATACGAAGCCGAAGTAAGAATCTTCTGTAGTTTCAGAGACTTGAGGGGTACCGCACCGATCGATGCAGGGGGTGTAAAGCAATCGCGGTATTGCTACACCGTGGCTGCTGTCCCCCACAGAGAGGCATGTGGGCAACCGACTCGTTCATACCATCACGGACCAGTCCGCTGAGTTCTACGTTCGCAATTGTTGAGTGGACATAGCGTGCATGGTGTTACAGTTACTCGCCCCGAGGGGATGGTCGGAGTACGGGGAAAGCTGATGTGCGACGCCTGCCAGAGTTACGGAAATAAAATGGTAGCAAATTCCTGGGTATGCAAGCGAGAATCATCGCATCGTTAGCTAACAGTACATTTCGCGGCTTAAGCAAGGCGAACATACGGCGGCATATTGGTGTTCAATCGTGGAAGCAGCACGGTCCGATAGGACACATGCACCGTTTACTAAAGAGGTGGTGTTGCGACCTCGTGGTGAGAGACGCTTATACGAGGGCATCTGAGCAGACTTCACGCTGCCAGTCGATACATCAGCGAACATCCCGCATACAATTAGCGTGAGAGTACTCGCTGAGTAGTTTCATAGTAGAGGTAGTCTCACATTGTTTTGCAGTTCGTTTTTGACGTTTTTGGACCGCGAGGGATGTGAGGATCTGCTAGTAAGCAAGCTGTGCCGTGTGGCCATCAATCAAAGTAACCACAGACTCGTAAAATACCAACGCACCGGTATTTATATCGCCATATGACGCTATAAATTGCGTAGTAGTCATATGTCAGCCGAAATGCGCCAAAAAATCAGCGCATCGTTCAATAGAGGAGTTGCCTGTGGTAATACCGTTGGTAACAGACACTATAGCCATTTTAAGTGACACCGTATGATAAACTTCGAGAGGCTGGGTGCACATGCACCTGCCACTGGAAAGACATCTCGTTTTCGCTGTTATCTCTGGAATTACATGGCTCTGTACCGGTGCCAGTGAATCTTCAGCATTACTCGCAGCTTGAAAGGGTCCTCGCTTCTTTGTAGTTGTCATAGCCACGTACTATGGGAGAGCTTCTAGAGCTACTTGAGTTGCACAGATTGAAGAAAGGCATTACCTGGGCACCTAGTATACGAGATGATGTGCTGGGCCAGCTAGTAGCAGTGCCAAGAACCAGTTTAGCACTGGCAGCCGCCCCCTCCGCGGCTCTCGGAGTTGTCCGTTGACCGCCCATCACTCCCACGCCACAATTCCAGCGCCTGTCACGGAAGCAATGCCACATCTTCGAAGTTGCTTTCGCCACCCACCATCCAGCCAGCCGAATCATCAGCATCGCATTTCAAGGCCACAGTGACATACTGTAATATTAAGGACCTGTGTACTGCGTCCTATACATGCCAGTATGAAGCATTCAAGGCAATAATCAGCGGCACCCTCACTGCCTAAGTACCTCCTTGAACAGTATGACTTGAAAGGCGACCACGTCTGCCTATGTCAGCAACTATTTCTTATTCAACTTTTTCTGCCAACGTGGAACACTCTCCTTCTGTGAATTCCATAACCGCATTTGCGACATTGCAGATCCAGCGTTCAAACTGCTGGCAGTGCCGCGCTCACCGCCGGACATCAATCAACATCCTATAATACAATTTGGAGCGCGGTCGCTCCACCGCGTCGACAACTGGGCACTTTGATTGGGTGCATCAGCGTGTGTGACAGACGCGGCGGTATCCGTGACGGTGCGTGTAGCCGATGTCACGTCGGGCACACGAATATTCTGCGCCTTTCTGCCGTGTGCATCGTCGCATGCGGCACAGGTTCTGATGTGCTCTGGCTCATTCCAAGCTTTCAAGTGCGTACTTATACGCATGTGTCTCTCTCTCTGATGCTCGCAACGTGACACGAATGACTTGATGCTCTGGCGCTAATGCTCCGGCGCAGGACAATGTCACAGACGTGAGGGCATCTCGGGTGTGTAAGTATGTTAAATTGCGTTAAACATGTGAGCTTCAAGTTAGATGAGCTTGCAGCTTCGAAGGTGTTCTGCATATCGCTTTGCAGGTGCTCACAACATGGTAGATACATATTCAGCTAGCACTGTCACGGTAGAGCTGTGTACGAAGTACTAACGTCACGGTCGCAAGTGCGGGCAGGGATAAAATCACTTCACTGGTGCCGTGCACCAATATTACGCTGCGCTGTGACAGAATGCACTGTGTTGCAGCGTTCATCAGTTCTCAAAGTTGGTCTTACGGCTCTTTCACTGGGTACACGGAGCTGCTGGCCGGAGCGCCGAAGGCGCGAAGGCCTGCAGCGACGTGTGCCCCCCAGAATCCAGATCGTTGCCTCCTGCATGATATCTTCCAGTGCGCAATGCGTGAAGAGAAACGTTGCATCGCGATATACCGCAACTTTTTTTCCCACGTCGTGCACATATTTCCGTGCGATGCACGGGGTCTGGCTAGTGTTCATCAAAGCATCATCTTCCGGTGCAATTGTTTGTTCTTATAAGCACATCACAACGCATGAGCGCACAAACAGGCTGAACACCTTCTACAACCAACTCCAAGGTGCGAGGACCTTCTGCGTTTCACAATACCCGTTCTGAATCCGCTGATCTACAGAAGGGACATCGCCATGGGTGAAGATAGCACATTTACTTTAATCAACGCTACCGCGTATGACTGGCATCGGACAGCACAGCAGTCCTACCAAATGGACAAGTGGAACTTCCCAGAGACCATCCCCGCAGGTACGTGCTTCCCCCGGAGTCTCCAGGAGCTATGTATGCATCAAGCATCCTTGACCATCTGTTTCGAGCTCTTGCTGAAGATGCAACGCACAGGTACGACGGCGAAGGTCGAAGTTGAATTTGACGAGAATGTCTTCCATAATAAGTCACACGACGGTGGAGAGGTGTTCTATTCTTTGTCGGGCACGCCGGCCACTTTCCAGCTGCAAGCGAGAGCGCCGAAGGGAAAGTTTAAACTGCAAGCATACCTCGACGGGCTCTCGACGGTGAACAACCCTCAAGGGAGTACCATCGACCTTGGATGGAACGAGGATGGTGTCACTCCATTCATACTCTCCGGCACAGTGGACAAATTCGCATCATCGAACCCGCCTTCCGACTGGATGCAGAAGAACTTGTCTTCTCTCGGAAACCGTCAACTGCGTCAGCTGTGCATTCTTGGATCGCATGACTCCGGCATGAGCGTCGTCACCGGACGCACTGGCTTTGCAGACTCGGGGATTGTCATCACGCAGACCAAGGATATCGGGCAACAGCTCGCCCTCGGTGCACGGTACTTCGATATCCGTCCAGTCATCGCAGGAGGAGCGTTCAAGACGGGTCATTACTCCAAAATCCCTGTTGATCCCATTGGGTGGCAAGGCGCAGACGGGCAGACGATACAGGACATCATCCGCCAGATCAATGAGTTCACGGCCAACAACAAAGAACTCATCGTTCTCAACTTTGGCCATGACCTGAACACTGACGTAGGCCGTGACTACCGCCCTTTCAACCAAGACGAATATAACCGTCTCTTTGAGATTCTCACTGGTATCGAAAACTTGTACGTCGTAGAGGGCGAAGATCCTACTACTGTCGACCTCACCACACTCCCTCTCAACCGCTTCATCGGCTCAGGCCGTGCAGCAGTCCTTGCAATCATCGAACCCCGCTCGATTCAAGTGGGTGACTACTCCCGTCGGGGCTTCTACAAGTACCCCCAGTTCAATGCGTACAACTCCTATGCCAACAAGAACGATCTGGACGAAATGATCAACGACCAATTCGACAAGATGCGCAAGGTCCGCAGTAGCCCGGATTCGCAGCTGTTCCTTCTGTCTTGGACGTTGACTCAGCAAGTGGACAACATCGTCGCTGCACAGTCAATCTTGAGACTGGCAAACAAGGCAGGACCTGCGATCTTTGGGAGGTTGCTGCAGGCATGTTCGCCTCAGACGTACCCGAACATCTTATACCTCGACAACTTGACGTCGTCGGACTACACCGCACTGGCCATGGCGATCAACGATATGGCTGGTCTGTAGCCAATGTCCTAGATTTTTGCCTAGACGAGTCTTGTTTATTGCGCGACAGTACGTTCGAATATGTTTGTGACCATAGGACAGAAGTTTATGGCTTGCTCTGTTTTCATGGTCATGGTCAAGGACTCGTTCTAGTAACGGAGCATGATGTCGCATCGGAGGTATCGAATTCGATCTTTACCTTTGTGTCATTTGATTTGACAGTAGCCTTGGATATAGTTTGTCAAATGCGAAATATTTATTAACATGTCCGCTCAGTTCCACATCTCGAATCAGAAGTGAACACTGAAGGCGTGTAAATATAGAAAGACGAGCGACGAGCTCGTATCCCAGCTAGATGGAAACTACCGTCCATTCTCTTCAAAGCTATGTCGAAGGCAACATGAATGTCAGACATCATCGAAGCATCCTCGACAAAAAACATTCATCCATGTTACTTCCAACCAAAGCGTATTCCAAAAACTCGGATACCCAGATGATGCCTTGGAGGCTCAACAGTCGGAACCACTGACGGTTCCCAACCGCACAGCCATTATGTTCGAGAGCTGGCCACATCTGAATATATTGTTGACGCCACGTACCCTTTGCACAGAACAGGCCGACGCGAGACCGTATCACACATCAAACGAGGAACATCAAGCATCACTCGATATGGCTTAGTCTTGGGACGTCCAACAGTCTGAGCTAATCGCAGAATTCACCTGCATCACGATCCCGGTGTCTACCTGTGCAGCGGAATCATATCTTCAGTGCTTAGAGGGAAGATTGCGAACGCGAACGCGCTGCGCGTTGAGATTGCATGCACTTCGATGTATTGCATTCAACGGCCAATAGTCTGGTCAATGATTATCGAGTCACAGCGGAGTGCGTAGCTCGCAATTCACTGTCACTGCGGCGAACACCAGACAATATAACCTTGATGATCGGTATTGCGTAGCTTACCATTGTTGCAGCCTGGGGACACATCACAAAAAGTCCTAGAGATAGAGCATCGACACGCTCACATGTACAGCACCTAGCTGCGCCCATAATCATTTTGCGTCCTTGATACCTAAGAACAACAACCCCCTCTTCGCCTTCTCAACCTCCTCCTCCAGTGCCCTACCGTCTGCACTCGACCATCGAACGTCAGGTCCGAGCTCTTCCGCGTTCTTCCCTGAACGTATGGCGTTTTCGAACCCGCTCTTGCGAAGGTTTAGAGCAGCCATCCGGCGAGGGTCAGAGTGTCCGGTGAAGATGATGAGTGCTGTACGAGGCGGTAGTGCTTCGTAGAGTTTCTTTAGTTGTGCATCGAGCACTGATAAGACCGCTTGGATGTCCTCCTCTGATGGTTGAACGGGCGGGACGGCGAGAGTGCCGTCTGCGGCGACTTCGCCGCTGGACCTATTCGTAATCCCTGTAATAACATCAGTCTCGTAAGTTCACGACAGGAAAGAAGTAACTCACACCCAAGTACATCAGCCAACGCAGTGAAACGGCCAAAGGTGAACGTATGCGATGATATGGCTCCTAGTAGGCCCTCCAGCACTTCCTCATCCGAAGTGCACGCTACAGTTGTGTTGGCTTTTGACCCATGCCAGCTGGCAGGGTTACCATGATCGACGACAGCAGAAGAGACAGCACCATTCCTAGCACGCGCCATACGCTCAAAGATAGATTCAAAGTCCACCTTGAACTCCCCGTACCCAGGGCCTAAAACAAAACAGCAGTCAGAACACGAGCTTACTTTGCAGACGAAAAAGTGCAGTACCATTCGTGACCTTCTTCTTCAGCAGATCCACACACGCCCGAGCGTCTTCTTCTGGGTCATGCCCGCCCTCGCCTCGGTTCTGGATTTCACGGCCGCACCACTTTTTCGTAAGCCACGCGAGACCGGGCTTGAGGGGACGCCCACGAGGGTGGTGGTAAATGACGGCTGTGTCGATGCACCTAGGATGGCAGATGCGAAGAGACTTCAGATCTGATTCCAGCGAGTGGCCGAGCAGGACGGGCGTTGGTGATACGGATATCATGGCGAGGACTTGGCTCTGAACTTCATCGAACGTAGTTGTGGCACCGTCCATAGCCTCGGCAGTTATCCCGGACCAGCTGAATGGGCACATTAGTTCACTTTGATAAGCGAAGGAGCTAAAGGCACACGTACCGTGTAAGGTAATCCGTAATAGGCTTCGTCGGTTTGACCAACTTATCGAACACGACTATCCCCGAGGCATAATCAATAATACACACCCTAGCCAACTGCTTGCCATCTTCTGTTTGACACTATTGGCGATGAACATTATTGGAACAGATAGGAAGGTGAGATACGTACCATCTCACAATCAATGGCAAGTATACGCGCGTCAGCTACGTCGTCCGACGACGGCTCGGGAGTCTGTTTCCACCCTTCCTGCTTTTCGAAGACGTCGGCGATGTAGGAGGGGATGGGGTAGTCGTTTTCTATCATTTGTTCGCGTGTCAGGAGGTATCGCGTTGGTGTTTTCTCCTGTGCGCGTTCTGCTACAAGAGAAATCGTTGCAAGGGAGTGCATGAGCATCCGAGTTATTTAGAATAGTTAAAAGACATTACATTGGACTCGTTCCAGTATCCGCCGCTTCTTCTCCTCTCCAGAGACAGGGCTCTGGAAGAACGCACCCAGCACAGAGTGCATACGCGTTTGATCCCCAGGCGCACGCGTCGGACATGCATGACTGAACGTTTTCCCAACGAACGGAACGCCAGTGGTAGTTTCCGGTGCAGGTAGAGGAATTTCGAGCGGGAGGTGTGGGTTTGCTGTGGCTGAGGTCGGGAGAGGGGGTAGGGAGAGTACTTCGGGTGTTAACCCTGGGATGAGCAAGGCGACGACTTTTTGTACTGATCGTGGGTTCTGTTTTGAGATTTAGTGATGTTAATAAATGGGCAGAACGGTGGAACGCACCTCCACTTTGACCCAGCTCGACGGAGGAGCGTCTGTGACGAGATGTAGAACGAGGTCGCGGATGTCCTGCGCAGGTAAGTCAGTAAGCATATTCCGACTCTACACATAAATATACGCACGCTAATACCAACAGCCTCTCGCCGTCTAAGTATCTCCCCTTTCGAATACAAAAACTTCGGTGGGTGTGCCTAATTCCACATGTTAGCAAAGTAAACACCACACCACACAAAAACCCAACACACACGTCCTGCTTCCCCTCCGTCTTTTTATGTTTCTTTCCCTTACGCTTCTCCACCTTCGTCCACCCTTCATTTTCCTGTACGCCCGCTTCAAGTTTCACCTCCTCTTCCAGTTTCACCGCATCCTCACCCTCACCAGATTCGGGCGGGGTCATCTTCAACCTCTTCGCGGAAGACTGCGACGTGGTGGACGTCGAGAAGTCTTTGGACCGCTTCATGACTGGGTTTGTATGTAAAACGGTACTGGTACCGGGGTCCAGGAGAGAGGACGATGAGGTTGAGAGTGAGGACGAAAGTAATTTATGCGTGACAGCGCGTCTGTAGGCGAGTAATTGGATCTAGATTGCTTGGCGTTTACTTACTGGTGAATTAATTTTGTAGGTTTCCTTTATGGGGCTACATACATAAAGGCAATGAACTGAGTGAATGACCACTTAACTTGTACATTGGCACGCAGACTGCAGAGATCTCGAGAGCTTCATCATAGAGAATGACCATACTATATTGTATGCATGTAGAATTACGGATGTATGAGCATGAGGAACGATTACGATAGTACAACAAAGTGGATGCGGAATGCAGGGGGGAGACAGTGTGTTCAGCGACAGCATGTACAAGAGTTGTGAGTTGTGATTGAGTGTTCGAGGGGGGATGAGTTGGTTATGGTTGGAGAGTGAAGGAAGCATCTGGGAACTCGAACGGAGCCACGAAAGGAAGCAAAGAGAACACTGCTGATCTGCAGCAGAAATCGAAACATACAGTAAAAGTGAAGGTAAGAGTGGAGATCGACCCAGCACAAGAAAGCCCATCGAAGAATAAACTTTAAAGGGGGAACGAGGTTCGTTAAAGGAGGTTGTAAGCAGATTTATACGGGAGCCGTATGTAGACGATAGCGACCGGGAGGCGAAACGAGGCGAGGGTAGGTAGAAGTCGAATAAATATTAATATAGAACATGTATGCGCCCGAGGTGAGGAAGAGGAAAGGACGACCGGCAGTGCGATTAAAGAGAGTATGGGATGATGTATTTTGGATGTCATAGCGGGAAGTCATGAGAGAGATTCGTTATGCGATCTCGACGAAGCTTCGCCAGCTTCTCGAAGCGGTGTTGTCGTCGTCACGAAGGTCGATGAAATTGGTGAGAGGGGAGAGAAGGGAATCAAGCGTGCTCCTTTTACTCCGTTTGCTCTCCGAGGACACCGACGTACGCTTGCTTTCCCTCGAGTTCTCCTTCGAGAGCAGGTCAGCAGGACGCGACTTGAGCGCGTCCGGGACGACGACGTCCTCTTCCTCGTTCAACACGCCGAGGAGCTGTTTCTCCGCCACCATATCATCTTCGTCATCCTCGTCATCGCTCATGCTCATGAAATTCCGCTTGATCGAAGCCCGTCTCTTGGCAGGCGTTCGACCTTCGAGAGCAGCCAGGGCCGCAGAGCGATTGCGCTGACGAGTGCCAACGGAGGCGGTGGAGCGGAACGACGGGGAGACCTTTAGCGATACAGAAGTGATGTGTGGCGGAGCGCTGAGAGGCTCTACAGGGCTCAGAGCCTCATCGAAGGCACTCGTACCCGTGAGCGGTGGCGTAGACGGCGTTGGCTCAGCAGGCGAGAAGACAAAGTATGATTGATCGTCACTGGGAGAGAAGAGAGAAGAAGAGGGGTTGGGAGATGGCATGACCGCAGGCTCGGAATTCGTCGCGCGGTGGCGAGAAGAGGCGGTGGGTGATGACGGCCCTGCCTCTGCTTCGGCTTCTGGAAGGTATGTGGAGATGGAGAGCGTCAGGTTCGACGGACGATGGAAGCGGCGGGGGACTTGGGGGAGGGTGGCAGATGGTGCTGGCTTGGGGCGTGGAAGACTGTCACGCGAAGTGCGCCGCAGGGTAGGTGAGAACGTGCGTCTGTCAGGGTCTTTGTTATTAGCGGAAAAGGCGGTGTGCAGTGCTGGCGATACGTACGGAATGGGGGGCGCAGACATGACTGGGGAGGTTGGGACAGAACGGCCGTGGGTGGTAGTGACTGTGTCTTTGCGACGCAGGCTCATTGACCTGCGCATATCTGCACCAAGGTCGAGTGAAAGAAATGATTGACCCTGCTCAAGATGACGCCGGCTCGGTTTGAAGGTAAGGTAGAAGGCGTCCTCGGACGCCTCGGACGCGTTATTAGGCGCATACACGCTGAAGAGGGCGGAGCTGACGGTGTGGGGGAGGCTATCGTGGGTGCCTTTTCTTCTCCTGGTGGGCTGAGGAGACGGAGCGCGGGAGGAGGCAGGTGAGCTGTCAGACAAGAGACCAGAAGTGAAGAGGGGCGAGTACTGCGCGAACATGGCTGAAGAAAGATGGCAAGAAGGGCAGACGGCGCCGTCGAGAGAGACGACGAGGAGAGGGGGGAGGACGGTGAAGAGGACGGCGGGAGGGCAGGAGGATTAAATACCGGACCCTCGCGTGGCACTCGTTAATGACACCCAGGGTCCAGCGTCTGCAGATGTCGGCGGCAATCTCGATGAGCCCGATATTGCGGCGGTGAACCACGGCGAGCCCATGCCACGTCGGCTGATCGGGGCCATCACCTGATCGCGTCCGCCGTGCGTAACAGTCCTGTCACACCCCAACCAATAAAGCCCCGGCCGCCCGCGCCCAAAGGCGTGCTAAAGGACGTCACGAATGACTCTCTGTGACGCATGTCACTGCGGGTTGCTGCCTCGCGACGGCGACCATCCCCACGCGCAGAAGAGCTGCTCGAAAGGATCCTTTGGAGTGCTTTGTCCTCGCAGAATAATGGCCATCTTCCCACGCTCGCTCAGACCACAATTCGTGAAGAGATCACCACGCCTGCGGTTGTTCTCGCTAAGCGCACCCTTCAGCCTAATTTGGCCCAGTCGACCGACGCATCTCCGAAGCCGCCGCCAGGCTCAGCTGGGCTCTTGTCCCAGCCTCCTCCACATCCCGTCGAGTCGACTTGACCACACTGCGTCAAGTCTCCCCACCACGCAAAATAATAAAACAAGGCACTCTGTGGCCACCACAGCGGGTGTTTTACTCTCGTAAATAGACTTTCTGTGCCTGCCGAACCTCGTCCCTTCGAGTGGCACAGCCCTTGTGCACCATCCGCCCCAGACAATAAGAACGACTGAACATCCGCGTGCTGTAACCGCCGGAGATGCGTTCGATTCGCTGACACGAGGCTACGGAGCAGCGTCTCGAGATGTTTCACGGCCGTCATCAGTGAATTTTAGTGCTTACGGCAATCCCACACCCCTGGAAGCTGCTTCACTCCGGGGCAAGACAAGACGCACAAGATTCGCTTTCTTTTGTTGACAGGACGGATGCTCCGATCGAGATTCTCGCCTTCGCATCCACTCGACGTCCGACAAAAATTGACCTCCATACCAGGCAAGACGTCGCACAGCTACTACGAGTGATTTGCGACGTCCCCGCATCGACGCGAGGCTACCAACCGGTGGCGTCAACGCTCAACGCAGGCCCGGTAAGCATGACAGCCACCTTCTGTCTTGCCAGACGTCACTGACTTCAGTTGCCTGATAAATTGCAGCTTTGTATTCTCCGGAGGTGCCGCCACATATCCGAAGGGGTTTGTAGAACCATGTAAACCATGCAGGTTGTCTCTCCAAACGAAATCACGAACCCTTGAATTACGCTGTATCCAGTCCGACGTTCACCTTACTTGCCCGAGGAGCCTCTCTATCAACTGCTAAACAAGAGGTGCATCACGTCGACGCTGCGACAATCACCTGCTTCCATATGCGCATACAGCTTCGAATTCGACGATGCCAACACCCGTCGCAGGTGTACTGTAAAGCGAAGTTCGAACGGCCTATCTCGAGTCGTTCAGGTAACCGGAAGACTACCTATAGCTATGGCTCGCCGTTCCATTATACCTGCACTTTGATTCATTCATTTCATTGCCTTTTACACCACAGTTCGCCAAGTGTCTCCATCGTTATTCCGGAGGTGAAGCGTACGTGCACGTTTGGAAATGGAGGGGTTGATCGCAGCTATGTATGGGGTGGTCATTTCCTCGAGCGCGACGGAGGGTGTATTTCCGGTAGGTTATGGAACTTGAAGATGTTGAGTCGTAAGTGCTTTATTGCACTCTGACTCGTGGCCTGTCTATGTCATATTCTGTCGCATCAAACACGTTTTGCGGTGCTCGCAACTAACTATCCACCTTTCTAACCGCCTATGTAGATGCTCGTCTGTCGCGCTGCGCTTGAAGAGTCGTCAGCTCGACCGACGCGCAGAATCGACTGACGACGATCGTCTAATAGATGAAAAAAGAAGCATAGCACGGACAGCCCACGCACAGTTTCTCGCATTTGCAAGATGATGCCCTTTCGCTCGAATTGCAATGATCCAATATTTACTCCGGATCCCAGCTTGCCAAGTAAATGTCTCCCTCGGTACACCTTCGTTTCTCTCTCAGGAACTCCACTGACACCACTCCGAGTCATGACAGACAGCAAATCCAAACGCCGCATCGATTGTCGATTGTGCTATGAGGCGTGCCACAATCAGCTCGTACTCTCGAGTCTTTGACAGAACCGACATTCTGACAGCGACATGCGACGTTGACCGCGAACATCTGAACAGCGAACATCGATGACCACGGATTCCATCAAGCGCACATTGCAATGCACACATTCTACACAGGTGTACCGGCGACCGATGCTGAGATCAGTAAGTTTGTTGAGAAGTCGAACTCTGACTGACATGAGACGTTGGTGACGAGACAATCGCGAGCTAGCTGCGGCACCTCGACTATGACATACCCAGCGCATATAGCCAGGCTATGGACGAACAGCCGTACTACCGAACGAAGCGCTCCTTCGAGTTACGAACTGGCCAACTCGAAGGCGTAAGAAGAGGCAAGAAGTGAGAAGGTACGTGCAGGGGAACCATCATAGCTGCAAGTTACCGCATCAATAGGCCGGAGTTGCTCGTTAACGTTTATACAGCACAGCACGTCTGATCCTTATTGCACCGTAAGTACTCTTATGTACTGATAGTGTTAGTGCTACAGGGATTTGCAGCGTTGTAGAAGCCGCATTCGCCGCTATGTTATTCCGCTCTACCTTACGAAGGCTCGTAGGATAGTACGTAGCAACACACGGACGTCAAGATGACAACTGGCGGGCTTACTGTGATACTCTACTAGTACACAAACCGTCACACTCAAACCTGCTATCACAGGAGACACCGACTGACAGGAACTCGTACAACGACTGTATAACCAATATTACAACTAGTACATACTATGGGGTGACGGGTCTTGCAAACGCGACAGAGTTTGCAAATCCCTGCGCTGCGCCTTCCGCTTCGCATTTTCCGCACCGGTAAAATGCACAGTAGATAGATTGAATGTAACCACAGCCTCTTTTCAAGTCTTCAGAAAATTATGTAGGGTATTGCGTCTTACCGACGATTACCGGTCTGTTGTACACTTCCACCCGCATGCTTATCACGTCAGATCCCAGAGATCCTCTGACGGACTTTCACTCAAAATTGCATAGGTATATCTGAGATGGTATTAAGATATACCTATGCATTAATAATGACATGAAACATGAAAAGAGACGAGATAGACACAGAATACTGCTTTCGGCGTGACAAACTGGCCAGCAAGAGTGACATCGATTTAAACTCAGATGATGCAGTGACGTATGTCCCACGTGCGCCCGACTTTAGCGTGGCCGTCAGTGCGCGAGCTGGTGCGCGGTGGTGAGTGGCGGGTCATTAGCGTCGAACGGAAAAAAGAATAAAAAACTGGGAGATATTCGTAGTCAGCAAATTATGGAGGGTGTATCTTGAACACTCATGCTATCACCCACCTGCTCGTCTTCCTTCCAGCATGCCTAAAGCAAAGGTTACACGCGTTGACAGAGTTTCCCAGCAAGAAGGGCTGGAAGCTAGGCTCGGGCAAGCTTGTCGGTATCTGAGGAAGCACAAGGATACCGTTATGACAGCTGTTGCAACCAAATTTGACGTTCCTTACTACACTCTGCGGCGGCGCTACCTTGACCTGAGCTGTCCCGCTCCTGATGCCCCGAAGAAGAACAGATTCTTGTCTCGAGTCCAAGAGAAGGTCTTGGTCAAGTGGCTTCGGCTATGGGCCGCTCAGGGCACTCCTGTCAGCCGGAATGGTCTGCGGTTGAAGGTCGAGAAGTTGGTAGGAAAGAAGCCATCAATGAGATGGGTATACCGGTTTCGAAAGCGACATCCTGAACTCACCTATGCGAAATCATCGCCCTTGGATACGAAGCGCGCACGGTGCTTCAACCGCACAGCTATTGGAAGGCATTTCGAGGAGTTCTTGGAGATGCTGCACAAAATCAGTCCACGTCCAGTCAAGTTACGGAATCTGTATAACATGGATGAAAAAGGCGCACAGATGGGAGGTGGGCGGAAATCAACTGGCCTCAAGTATTTCTACTCGAGGCATGATCGTGCACGATACAAGAAACGTAGTGCCGATCTTGAGCTCGTTACGATAATTGAGTGCGTTTCTGCGGACGGAACCGCGCTTGATCCGGGGTTCATCTTCAGCGGGAAGAACTTCGATATGGAGTGGTTCTCTGCATTAAGGGGTCGTCGTCATGCCTGGTACGTCTCTTATTATTTTGTGGTATGATATTAATTACTTACGTCTCATCTGAAGTGTCGGAACTACCGAAAACGGCTGGACAGACGACTACCAATGTCTTCAGTGGTTTGAGAAGACTTTCATCCCTCAAGCCCGTGCTCGTGCTGGAGATGAGAACGAACCTGTCGTTCTTGTGCTAGATGGCCATGGCTCCCATTGTGCGCGGCATATGGCAGAGCTGGGACGTAAACATAATGTTCACATCTTCCGTCTTCCGCCTCATACCACACACAAAACGCAGCCGCTCGATGTGGGATGCTTTGGGCTGCTGGCTAGGAAGTGGCTGGAGCGCTGTGAGCAGATTATTGAGGAGACGCGAGAGAATATCTTACGAGAAGACTTTATTCGGGAGTATCTGATGGTGCGAGACCAGTGTATGTCACGCAACGTAATCCTGGCAGCGTGGAAGAAGACAGGACTTTCTCCATTTAACCCTGGCATCTTCGACGACGACGATTTCGCACCCAGTAATGTCACATCAACCCGTTCCTACATGCCAGACGACTTCCCGCTGCCACGCCAAGGAGAACCCAAATCCGCAAAAGACGTTGAGGATGCCGAGGACGACGAGGACGAAGGCTCTGCTGATGGCTCGGACTCTGAGTCTGAATCTACAGAAACTGAATCCGAGCCTGACAGCGAATCTTCAGACGAGGAGCAAGATTCGCAACAGGCAGACCAGGACTCTGATCTAACATCCTCTGAGCTTCCCGTCGTGACCATGGTCGCTCTGTCTTTCCCTGCGCCCTCTGATCCAATCACTGCTCCCTATCCAGACTCATCGACATCATCGACATCTGACGCACCTGCTGTCCCACACCCGCCAGAGCTAAGTGATGATATTCTTGAATATCCCGAGCCAACCCCAGTGGCCCCGGAGGCTCCACCATCCGAGTCTTCTCACTCATCAACACCCTCTTCACACTCCTCACCCTCTTTATCTGCTGAACCAGACTCCGACTCAGAGATGAACTCAGACTCTGACTCAGAAGCTGTGTTCGATTTTGACGAGATTACGAAAGGACTGCAACACAAGTCATCAAAGGCGGACATACTTGGTTTGCTTCGGGATACCTGTCGACGGGGGGCAAAGAAGGTCAAAAAAGCGAAAGAAGAGGTCGAGCTGTATCGGACGCACTGCCACTTTGCCTCTGAAGAAAACAAGACTCTGAAACAACAACTGAACAAGGCGGAGAAGAAGAAAGGGCGAAGAACACTGAAAACGCAGAAGGCACATCTCACCAGTGACGAAGCATGGCTGATGTACGATGAACAAGAAGCAGAAGATGCAGCTGAAGCAGCAAAAGCTGCGGAGAAGCAGAAAGCGAAGGAGGATCGGAAGGAGGAGAATGTGCGCCGTCGTGCTCACCTGATACAGCTTGGGTCGTCTCTTCGGTTCACCAAGCCATTATCTCAATGCAAGCGCGATGATCTGGAAGACATTGCAATTATTCTCGGAATGACTATCAACTCGAAATCGGACACCGTGAAGACCCTGTACTCACGCATACAAGCTCATTTCGCCGCCAATCCGCATTTGAAGGAGGATGCACGCTTCATGGGTCTTTTCCCTCGGGCTACGGGACGACGACGCACGACACGCACAGAGCCTGAGAATGCTGCTGCAACTTCATCTAGTACGATCGTTTCGTCGCGCGATCACGATGGCCCATCTCACATCTGGCCTACGTTGTATACCATGGACTCACCTCCTAGTCCACCTCGCCCCTCGACACCGGAAGGGTCGCGTCCAACAGTCATCATACCGCTCTCACCATCCAACGGCTCTCGTATCTATCGCGACACGAGACACCTCGAGCGACGTTATCATCCCTATTCTCGGTCAAGCCCTCGTCTCGGGCCTGCTCTGTTCCCTAGTTAATGTGAAGCTCGGGCTCGGATTTTAACCTTCTTGTTTATTTTTATTTTTATGTGTGTATAGATTCAGCACGCTATGATCACAGCTTGTACAGAATAAAATTCATTGCTCGTTTGACTATTTACTTATTGAGTCAAAGCTCAAGAGTGTCGCCACTTGCGAACACTCTGAGCTGGCGTCGGGCAGGCGCTTCATCTGCCGAAACGTGCCGGTGTGACGATCTGATCAATCTGTGACCGAAAGAGCGACAGGTTCTGCAAATCTTGGACTCTCATCGTCGACAACGTTCCGCTCGTTCTCTCAACGACTCAATACTCACAAGACCCTCCGGGATTTATAAAAGAGACATCACGCTATCGATTAATGTAAAAATCGTCAAGATACGTTCACTAATAGATGCGCTATATTGTCAGCAGTGTGAAACTTGCAAACGCGTTTGCAAAACCCGTCACCCCATAGTAGTACTAGTATTCGCAGGCCAGACGAAATCACACCCGTAAAAGAGATCATCCATTCACCCCGACACACCACGGACCTGCCAATCCACCCATCCATCACCGCACCCATCAATCTCACAGTTCACCCAAGTTCCCTCGAGGTCACGCCTAAATGACACAGCATCACTACTGTATTATTTTCCCAGCACCACCTATACACTCACAGCAACTCAGTCTCACGAATTGACAATGTCGGCGCTGAAGTGAAGATCTCGGACCAGATGCAACAGCGTCCCGACTCACGAGCACGAGACCCTTTCCTCCGCGTATCGCTCGTTCGTGAGAGTCAAACTCAGCTAATGCAGTGAGAGTCAATGCAGTGAGTCGAGGCGATCCAGACAAGGGGGCGGCGGTGGCTGTAGATCGGCCCTTTGTATGCGGCGTAGAACCCGTGCAGTGTACTTATGTTTGCATTTGAGAATGCCAGTGACTAGTGATCATGACTGACTGACGACTGGGAAGCTTGAAGTTTCGCAGATCGTGTGCCTGCGGCACTGTGCCGTGACCGTTGGACCACGGGGTAGCGGTTAATCGAAATCATTGATAGGACAGTCCAGACTTCGACGTGGGTCGAGCCTCAAGGCTCAAGCTTCAAGACGCCACTCTACGTCGATTCAAGCTGTCAGTAGGAGAGGAGAGTGTGTATCTGGGGCCTAGAAACTTGACCACGATCAAAGCGACTGCAGTAAGTAATATGTAGTCATAGTACGCACGTAAAGCAAGCCTGTAGACCTACCTTGGAAAGTCGTCGCGCCCACAATGCTTGACAGACAGACACTACCAGTGCCCTCGAGATCAAACGATTGCCCGACCGCGGATCATTGTGTGCGTCCGTCAACTGTAATGACGAGAACACGGTGCGAGGTTGGTGTTGGCGGACACGACCCCAGTTCTTTCTGCCTGCAGGCTACAACGCATGTCAAACAGTCAAATTTACAAACCAGAACAACTCAAGATAATGGGCGCGGTTGCAAGCGGTGCTATATCACGCACGCACTCCCGCCGAGTGCGGTTTCATCAACGTAACAATACAATGTATTCAATTCCGCTTTGCTTCATATTTCATTACAACTTGGTTACAACAGGGATCCGATGGTGGGTGAAATCGTCGCGCCCCTGTTTACGCTTCCCCTCTATGGTATTAAGGATAGTCGATAGTTTAGAGACGGTCTGGGAGGAGGGGAGGTAGTTAGTAATTTATCATGATGGCGGAGAGGTGGAATTAACACTCACCGATGTTGCCAAGGTCGGTACAGGCCTCCTTGACACGAGCCGAGAGTGTCTTCTCACCCTCACGAACCCAGACACGGGGGTCGTAGTACTGAGAGTCCTGTCAGTTTGCCATTACGACGCGAGCGTATAGCTGCACGTACCTTCTTGTTGGGCTTGTCAGCACCCTCGGGGTTGCCGACCTGGGTCTGGAGGTAGCCAGCTTTGTTCTGAACAAAGTCACGGATACCAGAGAGGTAGGCGAATTGGGTATCTGTATGCAACTGTAAGGATCTGTGGGTACGCAGAAGTTGATGAAGATGACGTACCAGTGTCAACGTTCATCTTGACGACACCGTTTTGGACAGCAGTCTTGATCTCCTCCTTTGTCGAACCGGATCCACCGTGGAAGACGAGGAACCTGATATACGTTAATACTCGAATATCAAAAGACACAGTAATGAACACTTACAAAGGCTTCTTCTTGCCGGTCTTCTCCTCAGCGTAGACCTGGTGCTTATTGAGCAGCTCAGGGTGCAGCTTGACGTTACCGGGCTTGTAGACACCATGAACGTTACCGAAGGCAGCAGCGATGCTGAAGTTCGGGCTGATGGCAGAGAGAGCGGAGTAGACATCGAAGATATCCTCGGGTTGGGTGTAAAGCTTGGAGTTGTCGACGCCAGTGTTATCGACACCGTCCTCCTCACCACCGGTGATACCGATTTCCATCTCAAGCCAGAGGCCGAGAGGTGCCATGCGCTTGAAGTACTCTACGCAGGTCTTGATGTTCTCCTCCTTCGGCTCCTCGGAGAGATCCAACATGTGGGACGAGAACAGCGGCTCGCCGTGCTCCTTGAAGTACTCCTCATCGGCCTTCAGCATGCCATCGAACCATGGAAGAAGCTTGTGGGCACAGTGGTCGGAATGGAGGACAACGGGGCTAAACCGGCGAATGTGAGCGATGAAGATCTTAATATATAGAATTGACGTCACTTACACGCCGTATGCCTTTGCGACCGTGCGGATGTGGTGGGCAGCAGCGATGGCACCGAGAATCGACGCCTGCTGATCTCCATTGGCAAGTCCCTTGCCTGCGAAGTATGCTGCACCACCTTGCGAGGTTTGCAAGATGATCGGAGCCTTGATATCACTGAGCAAAGCGTAAGTCGCGGGACGATTAACGGATAAAGGCTGAGCCGCACCGAGCAGCCTCTAATACGGCGTTGGCTGTTGATGATGAAGTCACGTTCTGAAGATTGAGGTAAGTACAAGCAATCGATTCAAGACGGATGTCTGCTTACGATGGCCTATAGATTAGCATCACCAAACGATGAGCAAAGCAGCTTTTCTGACAAACGACATCTACTTACGGGGATGGCAAACTAGACACATCCGCACATTAGCTTTCAGACGAATCAGAGAAAGCCGTTATCGGACACTAACCTGTTGCTCCTTCGCGTACTCGAAGAGTTTTCGGACATTATCGCCAGTCAGGACACCAGCCTATATCTCCGCATTGGTGACAATCTCCACTGAGGTTTAACGAGAGGGACTTACGGGGACAACGTCGAGGACACCCATGGCAATGTTCAAGAGATATGAGTACGAGGTGGTAGTGGTGGTAGTGGTTGAAGAAACGGAGGAGAGGGTTGAGACGGAGGAGCAGGATCTCGCGCGGAACGCCGATTAATACTTGGAGAAGACGCACGTGATCCGATCTGTGACGCCAACCTAGATGCGCGATGATTATCTGGACCCGGTCTGCGGCAGATGTCTCGGCGTGGGCTCATTCCTCCAGGTCTGTCCAGTCGAATATCCCATGTTCAATGTACAACAAACAGCTGACTATGCTTCCCTATTCTTGTGCTATATTACATGTTACGACACCCATTCAGATCGTTTACTTGCTCTCTGACGATTCCTACGACTCCAATTTTACGCTATGGGACCATTCCCCACAGGCGCAAAGCCGGTAGCCACCCAGGGCCTAGACCACCCCATCACTGCGAATGGCGCACTGGCCAAAGTCCTTCTTCACCAGCCCTTCCTCCTTCGGCAGGATGTCCTGTGCAACGTATTCTAGGTCAGTCACCTAGCCTGACGTATGAAAATTTACAGAGCCTGTACGTACGTGCTCGAAGATGCCAATCGGTATACCCAGTGTGACACACGCATTAGGGGAGTCCTAGAGCGAACTGTCAAGGGCGCGCCAGCATCGGTAGAGCGGCATTACTTACGACAATGGCCCCGACGTGGCTCTCGACTGGCGCAGCGGAGAGCAGAAGGTCTGTTAGGTGGTGAAGCGTCAATTTGCATGCATACAGTCAACATGGAAGACAGGACAACTTACATGCTTGCTCTCGCGCTTATGTGATTAACAGTGCTCATTAGTAGAATTCTATCAGCGGCGTTGTGAGTAGCACGTACTGTATCCGATCTAGAGTTGTATAGGTCAGTTCCCTTCTGTAGTCATACGCAGTATCAAGAATTTGCTTACTTTTATGAGATACTCTATCGCGTTGAGAGCCGCTTGCTTGTACGCCACCGTAGCGTCCATGTTGTACTGTTTGCCATCTCCGTCTATACCGAGATTAGCTTAAGATTCAGTGTATCACACGTTAAATAGGCTATACTCACGGAGATCTACACTGATACCTTCGAAGATCAGCTAGTCTAGACATTAGTACCGTCGTGGCAGTAAGTACCGTGAAGGTCGTCCTCACCTTCGCGGAGTACATGGGGTCGACCGGAGATGGCTGTTGAATGCCTGCGTGAGTTCGCTGAATGTTAAATAGAGTCGAGCCTAGCTTACCAAGAAGATCGGGTTCTTAAGAGCAAACTTCTCGACACCGCCCTTGATTATACTCGTACGCAGGGTGATAATGCCAGCCTGCGGGAGCGATTGGTCATACTTGTCGTGTCACAGCTGTATGACTTACCATTTCGATTGCACCACAGAATGAGATCTTCCAGTTGACATTAGAGATACCTTCAATGCTTTAAAAAGAAACATACCTCGCCCTGTAGCACAGTGATATCAGTAAATTATTTAGATACTTCGCGAGAACGTAGAACTCACGTCTCCTTGAGAGAAATGAAGATCACCGACGGACAAGTTTGCGCCCTTAACGAAAACAGGGAAGTAGCATCGAGAACCTCTCGACAAGTTCTTGATCTACAGAAGTCATCTATGATCAGTATAGGCTACACCGAATCACTCCATATTCACATACATCGCAGTTGCCACCGTGCTCTCTGCCAGGAACCGTCCTGGCACCCTCAGCGTATATCTTCTTTCTTACGTCCTCCGGGATATTGTCCTGACCGACGTACGCACCTATCGGCTCAGGTGGAAAAGCAACAGGAGGTACAGATTCGGCGTGCGCCGCAATCAATTCGCCTTCGCGCTTGTTCCAAGTGGCGAGCAGTTCTGCTGAAGGTGCTGTGCCGATGAGCCCTGGGTGGGAGACTCCAGCGAAGCGGACACCAGGGATGTGGCGAGAGGTTGCGTAGACACCTGGAAAGTTTCAGTATGGTCAGAGTAGCGCATTGATGTGATATGATGTACCATCTAGATCCCAGATCGCCTTGCAGGCCTTGCTGTTGAACTCGCGAGCTGTAATGACAATGGAGTTAGATGGTAGAGTGGGGAGAGTACTGACATTAATACCACTTACCGAACAATCCACCTCCATTCTCAAGCTCAAAGATACCCTGCAAAATAATTGTTAGAACAATCTCAGGCTGACAAGATAGAATGGAGCTTACCGTGTAACCCCAAGGCATCTTATCGAACGGACGGACTGCATATACCTCAGTCGGTCTTCGTCAACAAACACAAGCTGTGTGAACTTTACCATCCAAAATATCAACGACTAAGCAGTCTCCAGGCTCTGCTCCTTCGACTGCAACGGGACCGGTCAAGTTATGGATTTTTGTCAGGTCCACATTCTTGATGTCGTCGCTGCCTGAGTCTAAGTCAGCCAACGTGGAAACGCCTGAGGGAAACGTGTCTCACTATCGTTGTTGCCGATCTGTGCACCTGTCCAGTCTGCAATATGTTTGTCGTTACAAAGGTAATACGAGAAGCAATCACAGAACGACGAACCAACAATCTCAAGCTTGAATATCTGACCAGGTTGGACTGTTGTGAACGCAGGGATATCTGGACTGCGAAAATTCGAGTGCACCGGTAAGAAAGGGGGTCAATTATTAGTAGAATGCCAAACTCACTGCCAGCGATTGTGGGTACCCTGGTGATGTTCATACAGTGAGTACTATCAAGTACCTGAGAATCACATTGCATTCCTTACTTTCTGTTGATCTGCTGGGCTGGGGTTCCAATATGGGTTAGCATCTGCGAACCAAGTACGTCCTAGTACAGACTCACATAAAAGGGTCTACCTATGACGCAACTGGGCATAAGCATCCATGATTTAAGACCTCGCATGCGAAGTAAACTTACACTGATCAAAGTGGGATGAGGGACAGAGTTTGCCTGAGTAGCCATGTGTGAACTGGAAGCTGGAAGTAAGGCGTGTAGAGCAGAAGAACAGAGAAGCAAGTGCTGACGAATCTCACAACAACTCACAAGTCTGTCTGGTTTTATGCTCGAATGCATCTGGTGATTCCGATGATAGCGCAGTTCACCCGGGTGCTATCCCATGAGCTAATGCTGATAAGGATGAGAACATCGAAGGTAAAAGTGCACTCAACTGTTGGCAAAAGGTTCCTCCCCACGCTTATCTGTGTTCACAGCGCTCTAAAGATAATACATTATCGCATCGGTGTTCCGCGCGATTGGGACCAGGAACGTCGCATATTATCATCGGAGATCGTGAACCTCATGCTAAGGTGCTTGGATGTGAGTGGGAGTGTATGAGGTGAATGGGACTGAATGAACTGACCAGGAACGTAGCCAGGTGTGTTGGCCCCATGACGCACTCTACACAAGGGCCTTCTCATCCCCTGTTCTTCGTACAATACATCTGTGCGTGAGAAACATTCAAACTGGATGGTATAAGTCACTGTGCACAGCTAAAGTACTAGCATCTCCCTAGGTTAAATGTCTAATATCGACCCTTAGGCCGATCGAACTTACGAAGGACGGGTCGCACAGATCATGACGGTCTTATCAGCCAGGGCGCTAATCAGCACTGGAAAAGCGCTGAAAATGCAATATCGGTGTGCCGACGTCAGTGGCCAAGTACTTGCTGTAATACTGTCAAAAATAGAGATGTGTACTTGAACAGCTTACGAGGATCAGCAGATTTTCTCGTCGATGCCTACGGTGAGCTCATCATCTTGCGTTTCGAGTCCGTGAAGAGAGATATTAGATAGGATCTTCAAATTATGCTAACAACGCCGATAGATGCCTTTCCGCATTTCTTCCTCCCTATCAAGACATGAGTACGTTTTGGCGAGAGACACGAGAGAACTACGGCTTACCTATACTCAAACATAACTTGGGCAGCAACAAATAAGCAAAGGCACGTAAAACCCATGAAACTAATTCCTGTGTAAACGTGTCACACAGTGAGCTATCGGTCTGTAACGGCGAAGAGGATAAACATACCTTCCCAGCCCGATAACATTCTGCTGATAATATAGGAGACTCCGTCAGTCCCGACAACAAAACCCACGAGATTGGCGGTCATCATCATCAGGATGTTGAAAACTGCCCCTATAGCGCAAACGTGCCGGTACCAAGGCTGGCTCCCGTACTAAACAAGATAATTGAGTTAGAGAAGACAAAGTGTGCTGGAATAATTACCTTAGAGGATGGTAACAGGTATCGAGCAGCGATTTCTGGGAGAATGAAGAGGCTGACAAGCCATCCCCATGCCAGTAGGGTAAAGGATAGATCGTGCCATAAAGCTACGAAGGAAAAGACTAGCACAGTATTGACGATATTGTTTGTCGTTCCACCAAGAGGAATGTAGATGTATCTGATAGCTATGAGATGATTTACCAGAACAGTTGTAGCTTCAGAACTTACCGGACGATCCACAGATTGTAACTACGGTGCCAGCTTCGCCAGAAACCCGAGGCGGAGTAATTGTTGGCCATACAACGGACCATGTTCTCTGGCGGGTCGATGCCGTCAAGTAAAGCCCACAAGCGGAAGAACCGCCAGGGTATGAGAAGCTGGTACCAGGCGGTCAGTGCGTTGGCTAAACGTGGGATCGTAGTACTTACCTTGAGCCAGACAATGATGAGGTTCCAAAACCCTATCATACTAAGCTCTGCGACCGTATCACCATACCATGCTTTCGCGTCCTTGATAGCGACCATATACATGTAGTGCAGGATGAACTCCATGGTCAGTGTGCAGGCGACGAATCGGAAAAGATACCCGAGAGTGTCGCGAAGAGGTATCACAAGCGGCTTGCGGAGCTGAAACACCAATGCCTGAGTATTCACAAGAGTAGTACTCAAAAGCTTCGAGGCGTACCTGCCATAGAAAGTCGTTGAAGGATATTATAGGGCCAGCAATATAGAGTGGAGGGTATGTAATGTAAGCAAGGTAATTCGAGAACGAGTAGAGTTCCGGAGAATGGGGTATCGAAATTCGTTGCTTGTATCCAAGCGACTGACTGGGCTGAAAAAAATCACTATAAGCGAGCAGCGGCCGTTTCATGCTATATGCTCACCTCAGTGGGCCTCGTTCCGTTACACGCCCAGTAATAGTCCATGTTGAATGAAATCAGACGAAGCATAGTGATGTTAAAAATGATATGCCAGCGAGGATATATGCCTTCCCAGTAATCCTGTTTAGAAATGTGTGAGTTATACTGTACAAAATGTGAACGAAAGCCCCATACCCAACTCTGTAACGAAGAGTGTATGCTGGCAAAGCGGTAGCCTTCACTCCATTCGTTGGCGAACAACACCGCACCATTAAATACCCAGCCGAGCAGAGGGCCAAGTTTGGATCCACCACACGACTTGGCTATAGCATAGTTCAGCGAAAGAATCACGGCTATCTTGAGGATGCTCGTCCCGTGTAGCGCGGAGAGCATTATTGTCGAGAAGATCAACAGGAACGGCACGAGGTTGAGGTGGCCGGTCTGACGTGTTCGAGAGACTCGTTGCAAGACGCGTAAATAGGCCTGTTTCAAAGCAAGGAAGACTATGACAAGCACAGCCAGTATTGGTAGATTGTTGCGGAATGAGCGGTACTGAGCATCACTAATATCCTGAGGAGTGATTAGTAGAGCTTCATGAACTTATATATGATACATTGGGTGCGGGGGCATAGTAGGTTCCAATGCTCCCGTAGTGCGTTGTGGAACAGGGTGAAGGTATTCATGTGCAGAGACATAAACAGCGAAATGAGTACTTACAACGTGACGTCCAAATAACCATCCCTGAGATAGCCTGTTTCTGTACAATGCAAAGTTTGGATGGAAAGCTATACATGTATTGGCAAAGAAAGAACAACGGTATCTCGTGAAACACGTACCTGAACTCAGCTGTATCGGAATCCAGAACATCAATGGTACAACGGTGGAAAAGACAAGCAAGTAAAGCGAAAATTCTGTCGTTCTCCATCGCGAAGGCTGAGTTGAGAACCTATCTCCAGCGACAGAGCTACTTGTGGGAGTAATCTCCACCGTCAACCTCGTAATCCCCTTGCGTTTTGACTGTGGGGGTTGTTCGACATCGAATGTGTGTGTCGCGTTATTTCCACGTAAATCGGTAGGCATTGGGAGCAACGCGTCTCCTAGCATTTAATAGGTTTCTGAGACGTTGATTATCGTAGGAACATGGATCCCAGTGCAGAGTAGAGAAATGCGAGAGAGTGAGGTGGTAGTAAAGATGTTTGGCCGAGGTCGTGCGAAAGGTGTCCTGTGAAGGGCGCCGGCTGCGCTTGTAAGAGACGATCTGTGACCGAGTAAGAAACGCCACAAAGAAGAATAAGTAATTTCTGTAGTCAAATTGATCGGGCCATTTAGCGTATATAAAGTCCAAGACGCTCGATCTCATGCAGTGCTTCCACATCTCCTACCTCCTCCCCTCACCATTCCCTTTCCCTTCTAAACTACAGAACAAGATCCCTCTGTCTCCTGAGGCTCCCTATTGTTCCCCAAGCTACTAGCTACTCAAAGAAGACTACACAGGTATGCCTTCAAAACGCTCAAGGGACATATGAAAGACTAAAGGAACCTCCTTGGGTATAAATGTTGTCGGACTGACATTTCTCAGATCCCTTTTTCTGTTAATATTCTCTCGAGAATATATCTGCGTCTTTGTGGTACTGTGGCATACCTGGAGTCTCAAGAAAGTATCGTAGCCTGCAACTGAGATGCCCGCAAAATACTCCCATGTAAAGAAGAGACCTCCGAAGAAATCGGTTAACGGGAATGGTCCACACCCATCGCAGAAGCTGGGTTCTCCTATGGATCGGAGCATTCAAAAGCCGATTTCCCCCGCCGCTCAACTTGAGCGAGCCATAGCACAGATGCTCCTCATTCGCTTCGAGCAAGACATCGCACGTCTGTTCTCGACGCACATCTACTGCGTAGCCTTGCTACAGCTCCCGACTTTCATGACACGATGTCTCACGGTTGCTGGGCCAGGATGGGTCGCTGTCAATGCAGATAGCGAGGAGATCAAGGATTTCTTCCGGGGTGCAATAGGTATGGACCTTCGGCAAGCAGGTGATCGCGTCGCCACCAAGAGCGTATTGTGGTCGTACACCGCCCTTCGGCATTTCGCCACCTCAAACAACGTCCATATCTGTAGAACTCGTGGGCTACACTCTCACGAGCTGCTCCCTTACTATCCCGCTCTCAAAGCACACCTGGATACACTGCAGGCGTCACCTCCGCCCACCTTCTCTAAACCACCGCACCTGGGGCCACTGACAGATGGGTTACGGTCACTGGAGAAGAAGTTCGAAGCCAAGTACAAGAAGGTTCCCATTGGAAGTAGCGAGTGGGATTCGGAATGGAAGTTGAAGATGAGGATAGGGTATGAGCGACTAACGAACACGCTATGGCGGGTGGCACAAGAATTCGACGTAAGAGGGTATGGTACTGTGCTGAGGGAAAAGCTAAGTTCGAACTGGTGCGACTGCGGATGTTCGACGGACCACCTCAGCGAAGTATGCGAGAGAACGGTGAGAGAAGGGGAGCTGGAGAGTAAAGTTAGAGTGGGCAAGGGGAGGGAGTGGGATGGGCGAGGTATGTTTTCCTCTACCATAAGAAGATGGCGTCCTAATTTTGCACAGGCAGCGGCGTGTTAGGTTGGGATACGCAGGACGAAGAAGACTGCTGGGATGTCGAGCTCGATTTTGTCAGTCCCGATCCAGACGAGTACGAGGCTCATCCTATGGAATCCGATATGACTGTAGGGGAGATGATGGAATGGCGGTATATTCGAGCTGAACGCGAAAAAGAACAGGTCGCGTCTTTCACTCTATCCGACAGGATCTATGCTTACCTTTGTACCATATCCTCATATTGCTATAGGGTAATATTGCCTTTAAAAGCGGAGATTATGCTCAAGCTATCAAGCACTATAAGTTTGCATATCAGATTGAGCCTGAGGTGCCACATTACAATCTTAACCTCGCTGCTGCGTATTTGAAGATCAACGAGTACGTGTTTGCCATCGTCGTCTGATCTGAGAAATTAACGCGATCTTGTCGACAGATGGGTGAAAGCCGAGCAAGCCTGCGACATTGCTTTGGGACAACATCGTAGCGTTAAAGGCTATTGGCGGCGTGCTCAAGCTCGGAAGGCGCAAGGTCGGATACCCGAAGCGATCAAAGGTATAAGGCAAACGCATTTCACGTCTTCAAAATACTGATCCTCGCTCAGATCTCCGGTCCATCATAAAGCTACAACCCGAAAGCCCGGAGGCCACAGCCGAGTTACAGAAACTAGCACCTGGTACATTGCGGCCAAAGCCCCCAAAACCGCGTCAAGAGCCACCGCCCGCCCCACCGTCCTCCCTTCCGGAGTCCTCGGGCTCATCGTCGTCGGCTGGTCCCTCTGCAGCGTCGTGTTCAACGTCGAGGGATTCCTCCCTGCAGCAAAATCCCCCCTCCAGCCCTGATGCTCTGGGATTCACGCGGTCTTATAAGGATGACTTCAAGTTGAAGATATCATCCCTACCGATCACGATCGACATACCTGTCAACCTCCCGCCGCTAGTACTGGGACAGAATGATCGAGTTACACGCTCATCATTAGCCGCCTTGCCACCTCCAAACTCTCATACCAAGCTTGAGTCGTTCTCTTACCCGAGCTGGGAACGGTATATGGTGCAGAAAGTTTCGAAGTAACTCGAAGCTATCGTCAAGAGTGTTTTTATACTAAGTTATGTTCCGGGCTCCCGTCATGGTATCTGTACTCTGTGCTTTCATTCGCGCATCAGGCTGCGAACTCCGGTGTAATCCATCCCTCTGTATTCAGCGTTGTTCACTAGTTGTACATTCACGGAAGTCTGCAAAAGATGATCATCGCTGCAGCGTCGAATTCATGACTTGCCTGATCAGGGTTACAGTGAACATGCATCTCCGGGCGCTTTATCGCCTTGTACTCTTACCGATGCCTCCACATCTTGTCTCTCATCTGTCCTAGACGATGAAACGACTCGAATACTCTTACTCAACGCGTTCATAACGCTGCTGAGTCACTCAACACAGCGTGCTTTACTCTTCTGATAACTCAAGGCGATTTCTTCGCTCGATAGAGGATACCTGATACAGCCTAAAGCAGGATGGTGGCTCCAGCCAGGGTAGACCCAATGAACGCCGTATCACGGCATTCAAAGGTGAAGGTATCACTCAAGTTTGCGGAGCAGAGGTTTGTCTCGGGAGAATATGTGGCGGGGAAGATGGAGCTAGAGTGCAAGACCGACAGTAATCTCGCTCTTGGCATTATAATGGTGGAGTTGTTAGCCTTCGAAGGTACTTACACGACCTACTACAGAGTTTGTTAACTCACTTATCGAAACCTCTGTTAGAACTCTTGTCTCGAGATCACTCCGCCGCACAGACATTCCTTCACAGTCGACGAATATTTCAAGGTCCTGGCCTTCCACCATCGAACGCCGTACATCCGTACCCCTCGCCAGGCGAAGTTCTTCTCAAGGACTACTATCCTGCGCGCCGTGGAGTAACGACATTCCTCTTTCGCATCCCCATACCAGCAACATCACCCCCTTCAATAAACTTCGGATCAAACGTCGCTCGAATACGATATGAAGTGCGGGCTACGGTGGGCGTATTATGGAAAGGAGAGAAACAGCTTGTCTTGTGCAAGAACGAAGTAAATGTGATAGAGCGATATGATCCTCGCTCCCCCCTCACCAGGCCAGATGCCGTAGCCATCAGCGAGAATGGTAGGATCTGGGTTAAAGGAGAGATTGTCGGAGATGGTGTATTCGCGGGGGAGCCAGCATGCGTAGCCTTGACTGTCAAGAATCACTCTACCAAGAAGGTACGCAGAATCCTGGTTGTTGCCGAGTCGCGCTATACAGACTCAATTTCTTTACAGAATACAGGACTCTCCATTACTATAACCCGGCAGTTAGTTCTCCCCAACGTTCCTCAGGACCATCCCTTGCAGATTCTCGATACACTGACAACTGTACCGTTTCGCGGACCTGAATATATAATACACCCTGGGGTCGAAGGTGTAGCTCATCTCATCTTCGATGTACCGGACACTGCTCGTACGGTGAAGGCCGACAATCGATATGGGGGCGACGACGAAAATCGTGTCTCTCCAAACCTATTCTCTATCAGGTGTATAGTACGTGTGAAGATGATTATGGGCTTCGGGAGGTGCGTTTCACATACAATAGTTCTATTACATACCAAATTCACGTTCACATCAGCAAAGACATCGAATTAGAATTGCCAGTCATTGTATACCACCCGTCTTCGCTTGACATAACAACTGATCTTGCACGAGCCGCCAGCCCAGCCCCGGCCTTGCTCATGAACCCACATCCAGATCCCTACGCGCCGCCATTATCTCCCACACCGTACGGCAATATGTCGCCTCCCCCACAGAACTATCCTCATATCTGGAATGGTCCACCACTTGTCCCATTTGTTGTCAATGGTCGCGTTTATCTACCCTCCACGAGCCCGATGCCGTACCAGCAACCCTACCCTTATATGATGGGCCAGCCCAGTTATGACCAACCCTCCCTGGTTCCTCCTTACATAGCTCCTGCACGTCCATCCAGTGCAGAACCGATTGCCTCCTCACCAGTATACCCTGAAATTCCAGGATTACCGGCATCATCTGTGTACCAGCCTTTGCCGGCATTAGCGGGGGATTCATCTCAGAGGTCCCAGCGTGCCGAAGGGAAGGGCGATCGTGCATCCCGTATAAGCCATCATTTACGTGTCTCAAGCCGTGCTCGATCTGTTTCCCCTCAGTCGCACCGATACACCATGTACAACGCAGCACCGTCTCACGACGAGGTTGTCGCACCTCCCCAGCCCATCTTTATCCCTCAACATGCCCAGCCCACGACCACTCTATCTCAATCTCCAAGCGCGCCTTTGCAGCTCTCTACTGCGCAGCTGTCTCCATCATCTGCCGGTAGCGTTGTCTCACCTCGTCCTATGCACTCTCCCAAGCAGACTGTCACTGTTGATCCATTCACCGCTGCAGCTGTAAACAAGAGTGAAGACGTGGATAAGTTGGAACGAGTAGCCGCAGAGACCGTCAAGGTTAATGCCGACATGTCGAGCTCTGTGCCGGATCTCACGCTAGCTGTGGACAAGACGCTACCGAAACCTCCCGTGCCATCCTCGAAGACGAAACCTGGACATTCAGATGACCGCCCGAGAGCAGACTCACCTTTCCCTCCGACACCTGAATCCGAGCGAAATACCACTCCTCCGACGCCTACCCTCGCTGCAATCTCATCCCCGAAGGCTTCGCGCGCTGCTTTGGGTGTAGGTGGTCTGGATGCGCTAGAGGCTAAGCTGCTGGCTGAGGTCGGGACTCGCAAGGTGCAACAGGATAAACGGCCGGATGTGCGGACTATCATGCCGATCTCCATCCCTCGTCCAGACGCAGTCCCAGATCCTGCAATCGACTCCGCCATCTCTAGCCTCTCGCTTCCTGCTGCTGGAGGTGACGAGGGGACGCTGAGGCTCGAGCCTGGGAGCTTCTCAGACCGTGGAGGATCAGAGAAGGCTACACGGCAGTCTTCTCAAGGACCGAGGGAAGAAGTCATGACCCCAGTCAACGTCGACGTACCACCTGTGAAGGAACGTTCGAGGAAGAAGAGCGCACCCAAACCGCGTGTTGTTGAAGAAGTACGGGAGAAGGAGCAACACCGATTACGAAAGGCTGCGCAGGGAAGAGTAGCCGCTTGGCTGGATAGTATTGACTATGATGCCCCACCGCAGACGGCTACTCCTAAAGAGAGTCCTGTCCCTGCTAAAGTGGAGTTGGACACCGTACCGCCAGAAACCGAGACACCTGCGGATACAGCTGAAAATCCCGCGCATGACGGGTCCTTGACTGCTGCACCGAACGAATCAGGCGACAAACAAGACACGATTAGGGCGCCACCTGTTCCAGAAGAACGACCAGATGACAAGCCAGACCCACGATCTTCTGGATTCATTCCCCTAGGGACTTTGAGGAAAATGCAATTACGGGCGATGGCAGGCAGCAATGTAGCTCTTCCATCCAAGATGAAAGGGAAATCTCTTGGAGAGCTGTTCGCACCGCACGCACGTCAGGACCCAGAAGCTCGGTACGATATACGGTCTGCGAGAGGAGGCAAAGGGGGTATAGTGACGGCTGTCGCATCTATCTGGGCTGAGCAGCTGAATGGGCAGACATCCTCACCCGCTGAGAAAACACCTGCCCGCTCACGTCCTCAGAATGCAAAGTCCCCATTGAACTCGTCTCCCAAACCAAATATGCTCTCGTCCTCTTCGCAGGTTTCCAAACATTCGATTCCTGTGTCTCGACCCGTTCCATCGGCAAAGAAACTCAGCAGTCCTGCCACTACATCCACGCCTACCCCTACCAGGTCCAGCCCGTCAGCCGAATTGGCCGCCAGACGAGCAAAGATGGTCAAGTCATCTTCAGTGCCGGCTGTTGTCTCATCATCTTTGGCGACTCCGATGCTCTCATCGACCGCATCCCTCTCACGGCCCAAACCAACCACGGACAACATGCGATTCAAGACCAAACTCCCACCCACTATATCCGAAGCGCCCTCTACGGTCGATGCGAAACCTATTGTGACGCCTAAGCCACAGAATGAATTGGCTTTTGGAAAGGCACGTCTGAGAGAGTTGATTCAGAAATATCAGGGTTGAGACTACTTTGTCTCCACGCCCTATTTTCTTGCCTTCGACCTATCCATACCTGACTTTCATACCCACACCTCCATATCGATATCTACCGGGACATGACTTCACGCACCTATCTATCATTCTCTATCTGCTTACCATTGCTTTATCTCTGGATCCTCGCTTGTATGATTTAGGTCACGACCCGTCACGACATTTACCCATGGTTGATTCACGTTCTTGTTGTATTGTCCTCTTGTACCCAATATTGTAGCCGTTCAAGGAAATTAAGTCATTTCAAAGAAAGTATCTGCTCTACAAAAAAACCCATGCGTCATAATCAAATCTCCAGCTCTTCAAGCCGTGCAACTTGCCTGTAGGTGGTGTTAGAAGACATGCCTAACATGAACAGAAACGTCATATAATAAACGCACCTATCCCGCACAGCCTCCTGCCACCGGTGCAGTTTAGCTATCTCGTGAACCTGGAAGCCAAATATCTTCGGCCTATATCTCTCAGCCTTGAGCGCAACACTGGCGGTGTTGATCTCCCCAATGGCCTCAGGAGTCGGTTCCTGCGCCTCCTCGCGCCTCCTTCTCTTCCCATCTGCACCAGTGCTAGAACCACTGTTGACCTGGGTCATGTCGACCGGGCCACTCTTCGGAGGGATAAGAGTCGGGTAGACGAGGAAAAGGAGGTGAGGAAAAGTCGTGCCAAAGTATGCGCCGTCGATGGATCCGTGTCGCGAGGATTTGGGCGAGTATAAATCTTCGCACCGGCCACAGTAGAGTTTGACTGACTTTTCGTATGGTACATCCGTCAAACCGACTGGAAGGAGAGGTTGAGATTGACACAGGACGCGAGGGCAGCGGCCGAAGTCCGATTTTTTGTACTTTTCGAGCTGCAGAAGGATAGAACATATGTATTAGTACTTTCTGAAAGTGGCCTGGACGTACCATTTTAGCCAAGCCACGAGCCGTCACTATCCACCGTGCATGAATGAGACCGTAAAGCAACCGTGCCTGGACATCCAATGCCCCCCGAAGTTCGTCTTGTATGTCGTCATCTGCTGTAGCGTCAAGCATCAACGTAACGCCTTGAAATGTAACTAACTTACCTAGTTGGTCTGTGATTAGGTCCAAGGCCTGAGAGTAGTTGGAGACCTCGGTATTCAGCCCAGTAAGATTGAATCTGTCGAGGATGTAGTCTTCTTCTACTTCGCAGAAGTATTCATTGCCTTTAGACGAAAGGAACCAGGAAATCCACTAATGAGACCTTGATTAGTACACAAATCAGACTATGTTAGTGAATATTCGCACAGAACTATGTATGCCGCCATAAGTATACGATCGGAGGTTCCAGGTAGAGGCAGGACTCACTTGGAGTAGTCAGAATCTGAGCCAGACGAGAGATCATCCACTACAACAGAAGTCTGCGATGAGTTTATGCCAAGTAATAGAAACACATGATTTCTGACTGATATCTGATACAAACTGGCGAAAACGGAGGGCGGCAGAGGGCTTGGTGTGGCGGGCTTGGCCAGAGAGGAGGAGGTCCGAGGGCAAGTACTAATTAGGAAGGCGGCGGTACTGGCGCTTAAATGCAGTTTGACTCGTGCCAACTGCCAGTGTGGCCATGATGCACTGGCATCGTGACTGTATCACAGCCCGAGCTGTACGGAGCCGCGATATGTGCATTCAATATGACTAGACCTGCTCGTGCTGGGAGCATAAAAACCAAGCCTACCACCCCGAAAAGTATCTCTATCTTTCTCTTCCCAACCACCACCACATTCATCCAGAATCCAGAATCCAGAATCCAGAATCCAGATGTCCACCGTTACAGAGATCGACTCTACCGTTGAGGGTGCGATAAAGTCTGTAACAGTATACAGGACGGGAAAAGCGGAAATCGCTCGCACCTATGAAGTCAAGCTTGCTGTGAGTGTCCTTGAAATTCTTTGATTCGCCATCAAGCTGACGGTCCGTGGCCTGCTAAAGGAAGGCGACAATGAGATTCGCATTTCCGGCCTGTCGAGCCACATTGACCAGCAGTCTGTGAGAGTGTCCGGGCTTGGCCTCGGAGCTAGGTTGGCGGACGTCACTTGTACCATCAAGAAGAACGATCCGTTCAAGCCGAGCAAAGCTCTTCAGTCGCTTCAGGCCAAGAAGCAAAGGCTCGAAGCTGAGAAGCTCATTCGCCAGCAGGAAACAGAGATCTATCTGTCCTACGCGAAGAGTGTCAACAGCGAGCATGTTCCTACAGAGCAGCTCGTACCCTTCATGCATACGCTAGTTCAAGAGAGGCAGAGCATCCTGGATGCTATAACTCTACTGGATGAGCAGATAAATGTTGTCGACGATGCTATCGCTGAGCATGCCAATAATAAGCAAGCTGGCACGATAGACGGGCATATCGTGTTGCGCGTATATGTTGGTTCTTCGCTGCGTGTCCCGGCTGCAGTATCTGATACCCAGCCAGGCGAGTCTGCAGAGCCGGACGAGGAATGGAAGAAAGGCGTAAAGGATGAAATCGACGCACAGTTTGCTCCTGACATTGCCTTGCTGATGGACGACAAAGCCAAGCAGATTGCCAGTAGCGCTACAGTTGCTGATCAGCAGCGCGTCGAGCAAGAGTACGATGCTCACTTGATGCGCTATGTCTCCCTCGCCAACCAACGGTTTGAGGAAAGACTGGAAGCGGAAAGGGCTAGGAGGCGAAGCCTAGCTCAGCAGAAGACAGGAGCGACGACTTCTTTCACGTTGTCGTACAGTAAGTGTACATTTACCACATCCTATTCTGAAGAAGTTTCCTAACTTGATACCCCCCTACAGTCGTATCCAAAGCGTCGTGGTCGCCTCTGTACGACATACACGCCACATCCCAAGAGAAAGAAACCAGGGCCCCCGTCACTCTAAGCTACAGGGCGTCCATTACCCAGGAAACCGGCGAGACATGGGCCGATGCTACCTTAATCCTTAGTACTGCCTCGGACGCTACGCATTCCTTCCAGATCCCGCGTCTACCCACATATCGCCTTCAGCCCGGGTTTGCGCAAGGCGGCCTCTTCGCTGCACATCCACCAGCACAACAACTTCCAGGAATCGCATCCTTACCTCAACAGGCTCCGCCGTCTCGATTCCAGTTTCCTCCTCAACGTGGTGGCGCCCTCTTTGGTGCTGCCAACCCGGCAATGCCAGCAGCCCAAATGCAGCAAAACCAAATGCAGCAGGCCCAAGTGCAACAAGCCCCAACTCACGCTGATAACACATTTAGCGCATTCGGCACGGCCACTGTGCTCCCTTCGCAAGCACTGGCACTGTACTCACAGGAGCTCCCGCAAGCCGAAAGTACTCCGGTGGAAGAAGAAGAAGAGTTGGAAGCTCCTGTCGCGAAGCTTCAGACCAGCCCGGTGTCTGTGTCATACACGGTCAGCCATCCCGTCAACATCCCCAGCGACGGGGCGGCTCACACTGTGACTATCGCTACCCTCCGGCTGAACGCCGAAATCACTCGCGTCTGTGTTCCCCGAGTTGACGCAGTCACCTATCTCCAATGCATAATTCTCAACAAGAGCGATTATCAGCTCGTCGCCGGGCCCGTGAACGTCTTCCTGGAAGATATGTTCGTCGCTCGTACTTCGATCAAGGTCAGTCATCACTTGTGTCTCTCATACTATTGATTTCTCAACTGCCTTCATTCCAACAGGACGTCATGCCGAATGAAGGCTTCGACTGCACGCTGGGAGCTGACCGCGGTCTGCGCGTCACCTACGAACGTCTACCTGGCAAGGAACAGTCGACCGACAACGCACCCATGTTCGGCGAGCGGAAATACGTTACCAAGCACGTCGCGCGCACATACATCACCAACAACCACCCTTTCCGTATCAACAATCTCATCATACGCGACGCGCTGCCTCTTGCAAGCTCTGAGTCCGCCAGAGTCCTTTTGAGAAAGCCGGCAGGTTTGGCGGATGTCGGGGCCGGGGAGAAAGTCCACGTCGCAGACGGCATCGATGCTGAATGGTTCCGTAAGGGCAAGGGAAGCAAGGAACCCATCGAGGGGAAGTACAAATGGCTCGTCAGCCTTGACGGAGGGAAGGGATGCACGTTGGAGACTGAGTGGGAGGTTCAATCGGGCTCTAACACGAAATGGAGGGAAGTCGCTGGCTCCAACTGAAAGTTCTGTACTTGTAAAATTCTGCACTATATCACGGTTGTAAAGTAGTTGTAAACAATCTTATGTTGTAACGTGTATTGCAGTACATCTCCATAGGCGAAATATAAGTGTCATTGCAACATTAACGAATATCAAGTAGCAATTTGCCGAAGGGACGCGGAGTGTGCTTCGCGTCGTTTGAGAATGTCCGAATGCACGACGACGTTGCGCAACTCAATTTCCCGCTGTTAGAACGCATGTTCACGTTAGGCATTACCAAGAAGATATAAACAGTAACGCACCTTCAAAAGCTTGTCCGACCACCACATACGATTAGGCAAGCTCTCCAGCGCTACATAGACGGCAGGGATAGAATCGCACTCCAGTAACTCCTGCTCGTTGTTGCGGAGGATGGCAAGGGCAATGCGGAATAAGACGTCCAGTCCGTCGACCATGAACACATCCCATACTCTGAACAGTGTCTGAACGAGGTCGTTAACGATGTATACGAGCACAAGCCCATCAAACTCACCTCAATAGGGAGGCAATCCGTGAAGAGAGACAAGAACCACGAAAATGATATAGCACCAAGATCGACGCCCAAGCTTGTGAGATGCGCGTGAAGTTTCGGTAGCATTTCTTGGACGTATTCAAGGAGAACAAGAGGGCATGCGCGCGAGCTGATCAAGGATGGAGAAAAGAAGTCTGCTGGTAAAATCCGTTCGACGATGGCGCAGAGCATCCAAAAGGCCTCTTCTTCGTCGGCGTGCACCAGCAGTAACGTTGAGGCGACTAGGTTCATGCCCTGGCAATATCCTACCGCGGGGTTGCGGCTACGACAGAATCAATCTATATCGCACCACTCAGAGGACATCCCAGCTCACCGGCTATAAGCTTTGAGAACTCTACGAAGTTTGTCAACGCCAGCACCCGTTCTCCCAAAGAAGATATTCAGAGGCATCGTCCGACCGACGTCCTTCTCAATCTCCCTCACGACGCTGCTCCCTTCGTCAACCTCGCTGAGAAGATCCGCAAACAGACCAGGTTCCCTCATCTCCAAGGCACCACTGCATTCAAACCACACTTTGGACCTGTAGGCGAGAGGGATTCCTTGACGGACAAGCCGATCGAATTCTCGTCGATCAGAAGACAAGCCTAGCTGAGCAAATCCAACAAGACCTTCGCTATGCGATAGTTCTTCCTCGTCTAGAGTCGTTCCAAGCCCTAGCATAGCTGCAGCACGACCTTCACCGGAGAACGACTTCGAAACGACACCAGAGGTACTTCTCAATGATTTGCTCCTCTGGTTCACGAATGCGTCCCACTCCTTTCTTTGAGCGGCCTGCCTCTGATCATGGATGTCCTTGAGTTGACCTAGGATTCTCTTGATAGTCTCGGGGCATACGTGAGTTGGCGTGTCTGCATCCACCGAGAGCACAGAGGTGCTAGACTTCGCACGAATCTTCTTGTGAGTCGCTGGAGTAACAGTAGATGATCGCGGTCGACCTTGGGTGGACACAGGAGAACCAGGTCGTGAAGATTGCGCTGTGGAATCTCCTGGTTGCGCTGCTAGCAAAGCAGGTCGAGTGCTTGTGGAACTGATACTGGTCGCGTCCTCAGTGTCGCCACAGTCATACTCACAAGACTCCTTGAAGATTTCAACCGAATGCGCAGAGGACTGAGTCTCATCGTCAGACCAGTTGTTGTCTTCTTTCCTATCTGCGACCTTGACACCTGTCAAACACGCCGGCGCTGTGTTTTCACAGTGCTTGGCACGCAGAAGGAGAAGTAAGTCATACACAGCGACTTCGTATATGAATCCGAAGCGGTCTGTCATAGCCTCATGGTGGGATTCGGTACCAGATGATTTGACCGAAACAGCATCCGAAATGGGTAGAGAGAAGTGGAAATCGCGAGAGGTGAGAGGCGTGTATGTTCTGGAGAGGTATTGGGTAGGAGGTTTCGAGTCTGTGGGAATGATCGACTCTAGGGGAACGGACCCCGCCTTCGGGGGCTGAGGTGGCTGGGAGGCCATCTGGGGTTCGGGAGACTTATGCGAGTTGTCCGCAGCATGTTTCGCAGGCTTGGGTTGTTGGGTCATAAACGACCCAAACAGCGGTGAAGCAAGCGCGGAGAACGTCATAGTACCTTGGCGTAGGGAATAGTTTCTCGAGCTGTCAGAGCCGCCGGAGGTGCTTCTTGCGAGTACTTGCGACTCATTCGAACTGAGGGAAGACGGTGTACGAGGAAAGGGGCGCTCATGGCCACGGGTTGTCTCTTTACGTGGTCTGGTGGGTTTACGGATGTCGAGGCCACCGTCTCTTGCGTTGCGCGCCAGCTCATAGGCCAATCGAGTTATAAGTTGACCCATGACTTCACCGCGGTCTATGAGAATACTGGAAGGATCAGAGGTCATGACTCTCGTAGCATTCACGATGGCTCGGATTGCAGTTCCTTGCGGACGTTCAGTGTCGGGTCCTGCCGCTTGGATTGACGACGCCGCAGAACTGGCATAATGGGAGTTATCGACGACAATTTCCTGCACTGACGCGGCCTCGCTGTCTGATTGCGTAGGCTTGTTTGAGTCATGCGTCCCGGGAGCGAGGACCTCGGGCTGGGTGTTGATAGCAGGAATAGCCGTAGCACGACGCTTATGGCTGGACGATGAAGCAGGGTTCAACAAAGAGAAGCCGAGAGTGCCAAATACGCTTCGCGAGCTAGTCTTACGGTGGCGGGTGCGCACAGGCGTGGTAGGCTGCTGCATAGAGGAGGTATCAGATGATTCGGAACGCAGGCCATCGGCGTCAGGTGTCTTGTCCGTTTCTGAGATGGACTCGGTAGAGAGGAAAGGAGCTGAAGAAATCCTATTCCTTGCCTTTCTTTGCCACCACGTGCCCATCCAATCGCCCAAAGGCGAACGATCCAGCTTGGAGGGTTCTGTGTCGCTGACTGACTGGTGAGGTCTATCCTGTGATTCACCGTCGTCGGTGAGATATTCAGAAGTTGCAGCAGTGGCGGTAAATGACGAAGGGGGCTCCGTGGGTGTCATATCTTGGTCGCCCGCGGACGTTGCTATTGAGGAAGAAGATAGAATGCTCGGTTCAGGTAGGCTCTGAGACATCGGTCCATCATTCTCGATCGCTTCAGACAATGATTCAGTTAAAGACTGTAATCAAGAATTAAGCGGTTAGCCTATATAGATCGTGTGAAAACCTACGAGTAGGCTCTGCTTCTTATGAATGGGTTGCTCTTCTTCTTCGTCCTCAGGGAATAGTGCTTGTACCACTCGTCTAGCAACGTCACGTTCACTGGGCTGTAGGTCCTTCATGAGCTCGGTGGCCTTCACACGTCGTGCAGCTTCCTTCTCCATGAGTCTCCTCCGGCCTTCTTCCAATTCCACTCGCGCTCTGGATAGCTTGTGGACAGCGGAAGACAAGACTCGGAGTGTGGTGTGGTAAGGATCGTTGGCTTGGTCAGCCGGAGATGACGTGGAGGCCAGCCTTGAAACAGTAGATTGGATATCCTCATCTGAATATTCATGCCAGTGCGTATCAAGAATATCTGAGGCGTTGGGTGTACCGAGCTCACTGCTCACTTCTCGCCTGAGTGCGTCGTCAAACCAGCTGGACGCATCCAGAGTACCACTCGAAGATTCGACAACTATCAGCGGTGGGACTACTGTGGGTTTGGATCTGAGCGCAGGAGTTAGCGACAAGGACAACTGACTGCCTGTGGCTCACATAGACTTCCGCTTCACAGTCTTCCCTCTTACACTCCCATCCCAGTTTGCACTTGATCCTGCTTCGTCTGCTTTGTTCTCCAATTGAGCACGTAGTGTAAAATAGTTATTGCTGCTTTGGCGTTCATCCTGCCCGGTCCTCCGTCGTCCTTTTGAGCTTCCAGTGAGATCATCGGCTAAGAGAGGGTGTGCGTGTGTAGGAGTCTTGATTGTTGCAGACGAAGTTGCCATGCATGGGTTATACAGGCACAGAAATGCAAAGTGAAGGCTGTCTGACGAGTGTTAAGAGTAAGTAAACATTGCTGGTCTCTACTTCGAGCCGCGCACCGCGACCAAGCACGCCGTTACCACGGTATCGGTCAGCGTTTGTCATCCCGACGATTACCTCATTAGGCAATGATGCGATTCGCCAATTGCCTGGTTCGTGGCGCTTGCGATATCCCTTACTGAAATATTAATATTAATGCGTCGTCCTTCCCTACCTTTTACAGTCACTATGCATTCACTATATCCATGCCAGATCCCCAACTTCAGCTGTTCTCGTAACCTCATCATATGCTCGAGATGATTTGATAGATACAGTAAACAACCTCAACATTATATTGTTAGTCATCGTCGTCTCCGCTACTATCTTCATCATCACTGGCAACACCGATGACACCTCCGGTCGTCCTTTCTCTCACCGTACGACCAACCTGAGCAAGCTTTGGTGCAAGAACTTTCCTAGCGCCAGCATTTGCACCGACATCCCATACCTGCACCTTCGCTTTCGATCCGGCTGCAGCCAGCGTGAGAGGGTCATCCGGAGACCATGCGACAGAGAAGACTTTGCCCTGATATCACAGCTCAGAAAGTGGACGTGAATGTGAGGAGAATGCACTTACGACCCCGAGATCTCTCGATGTCACCAAGCTGACTTGACGCTTATTCAGGTCGGCGTCCTCGTTGATGTTCCACACCTTGACCAGTTTGTCCGCACCACCGGTTGCAATGCATCCTCGTATGTGAGGGTTGATGTCAATCGAGGAGACTTCGCCATCGTGAGCAGACAGTGTGAAGCGAGCTGGCGATGCAGAGCTGGCATTGGTCGGAAGAGTGCGCGCGTCGAAATTGAGTACAATTCCGTTCTCTAGCGAAACCTGCAGGGGATGTCAGTGACCGGAAGAGATTATCATGGAGACTTGAGCTTACGTAGAATGCATGAGCTTCCCACGGATCCCATCTCAGAGATTCCACGTCTGCTCCCAGTATCGTCCCGACACCAGCATCAGGGGCTCGAGAATCGAACGTCCGCACGGTGCGATCGTAGCTTCCGGTGAGGAGAACAGTAGGCTCCTGAGCATTCCACTGGACAGCTTGGACCTTGTCCTTGTGGATGTTGAAACTCCGAATAGCACCCTGGCCTTCTTCGTCTTCCCCATTAATCGTCGGATCCCGACTAAGATCCCACAACTTCACCGTTCGGTCAGCCGACGCGCTAGCCAATAGATTCCTATGTGTTTTGTTCCAAGACAAAGACAGTACTGCATCGACGTGATGAGCGTTAGAAGCTGGGCGCTGCTTCGTCTTCTTGCGTTTCTTCTTTCCGGTTCCCAAAGGCGTTGGGATGTGCGCTGCGGTCTTGTCAGGGCGTCCGAGTACCATGTCGGGATACATGGCTTCGACGGTGTCCAACGACCAGATTTCGATTTCGGGCTCCATCGTTCCGACAGCGATGAAGTTGCCAAATTGTTTTGCGGGGGAGTCAGCAGTGCCCTTGGCGGCGGGAGAGGTGACAGGTGGGAAGTCTAGCCATTCGAGGCAGAGGGGGAAGGATGGGAGCATAAGATCGTGATGTACGTAGAGGTCTTCTTCAGAGTCATCGTAGACGTAGATTTCCAGTTGTGAGATCTCGTCTTCGGTTTTGGCAACGACGAGGAGATTATCGGAGGGAAGGATTTCGAGCTCTTTTCGCTCGGTTTCTTTCTCTTCATCGTCCTATACAGCGCATGAGATACCTTCTAGTATATTCACACGCCTGGAATACTTACCTCTTTCATTGTAATGTATGGATCCTCGTCATTATTTCTGTAGTAGGTTAAACCCTTGATATTACTGAATGGGCCCACAGCTGCCATAGAGTGAATACAGAAAACTAGCAAGCGAACCCTAGAACGTACCAGGAGTGTCATCTTCGTCATCGTAGTTATCCAGGTTGTATTCGTCCAGTTCATCCCCTGTTTTTGGCTTTTCTGGTTGTGGATCTTCATCCATAGGTATGTCTTCGTCCATGGCGTCCTCATTTACTTCTTCAGCATTCTCATCTTCACTTCGTACCTAGTTAGTTCAAGCCGCACAGAGGGAGTTCAAGTATCAAGCACTCACTCTACCCAGCCGTCCTCATCCTCGTCTACATCATCCGCTTCCTCGCCTTCAGCACCCTTTCCCATACTCTGTGCCGCCTTATGTGCTCGCTCAAGCTCCTTCTTCGCGTCCTCCAACTCAATCCGAGCAAGTGCGCTCACGCGTTCAAGTTCTCCATCGTCCAGTACGTACTTTTCGGGGTTTTGAGAAGTAACACCTCTTCTGACCCTAAATGACCGTCAATCCCTTGACTTCAGTCTGTGGCTTGAACTTACCAGGAAACACATGAGATGAGGCTGGCCATGCTGCGCACTGAAGCGTGATGGTACGCCTTGTAGCTCTAGTACCAGTCTGTAGACCAAGCAGATAGTGAAAGGTAAGAGGTAGATTAGATGAGGTGGTGGCGGGAAAATCAGCGCAGAGCCAAAAATTAATGATCTGCCAGAAGTAGATGTGAAGCGCCCATCCCGACGTTTTCCATATATAGCTCATGCTTTCGGTCGATCGTCGTGAACCGCGATCATATAGTGGCTGACATCGACTTAAATGCATAAGTACTCGAGTAGGTTCGAGCTCTCTCACCGGATTCGTGTTTACTGCTAAGCATCGCCAAAGGATTTATACCAGTATAATCGTGCATTGATCATATCGTGTTGTGCATCTCATTCAAGTTCCCTGGCATCGCGACCACCAGTCTGTCGTAGGACCAGGAGCTAAACTTTAGTGAGTTCTGTCTTGATCATGTCAGCTCTTCTATCTCATTATGGCTAGCACATACTTAGTTGTTTCTCATGCAGACGTCTGGTGACTAGCTCAATGAGGGGCTAGTGAATTCACTCGGCAAGCGTGCAGCTTTGTCAAGCTAAGTATACAATAGTGTGATATTGTGGTGCGAACCTGCAACCATACCTCGAGGGCACTTGCGTGACCACCCCTATTAGCTCGGCCGAATCATACTCTTCCGAGTCTATCGCTCAGGCCAGAGCAATCCATAAACAAGCTCACGCAACTCCCCAGGATGACATTGGATCACTGTGGAACCCACATTGAGCTTCACTCGACGTTATTGGCTCGAGCAAGCTCAACTGCTAGTCAAGGTGGCTGCTACATGCTAAATCCACCATGCTAAATCTACCAGACAACGATCGTACTGACAATTCAGACTTAGATGACTGGTATAGTACGTACACAAGCGCATAGAAAAAGGTTCGGCTGCGCTGAGTGTTGTTAGTAACGGCCCTACTATCATGAAGAAGCATCTTACATTATATCCTCATGGAATCCGCCTTCCCGTCGGCCCTCCTACGGTCTCAAGGAGGTGAGTTCGACGAATTGCAATGCCAGTGGCGATTGGCTTCAAGAAGTTGTTGTGGCTTCGGGAACACTGGTTTGATGGACGAGCAAGGGTGCAAGCGAACCGAACCGTCACTGATCTCGGTGTTTGACGTCATTGGTGAACTCCTTCGCTTGCTCCCCGCCATCACTCAGTGAGGCCAATCGCTCAGCTGGCACGCCATGACGTCAGATGCTCCGTCGGCCCCAATTGGGAAGAGTCAAATAATGGCCCTCCTGTTCGACGCCTGTTCACTTCACACACCCACAACATCCTCACACACATCTCTGCTCGTCGTAGCAAACAACGAACTCAAGCTTTACCATGTATTCTCTTGCAACCCGTGCCGCCGCCAGACGCGCCGCCATCGTCCCCGTAACCCGCTCTGCAGTCATCGGCAAGCGTTATTCCAGCACAGTGCATGAGAACGACCCCGAGGTGTGTACATCGTCGCGCTCGATAGACCCCAGGCTGACCCATTGTACTAGACTATCGAGATTGAGAAGCAGCGCAACTTGCGCAAGGAGCAGCACAAGACTTCTACACCTATTAAGAACGCCCCAGGTTGGAATAACTACCTGGCCAGTGCCTCGGAGGCTGCGATCAAGGCAAGCTTCGATAGTAACCACGCAGAGGTCTACCAGCTAACACAATCGACAGGCTGACCGCTCTGACCACAACCCCGAGGAGCTAGCCACCGAGACGGTCCAACACATCAAGGAACGTCACCACTCTGCCCCTCCCAAGGGTCTCAACGGCGAGGAGCGCGTCGATGCCTACGAAGCCTCTTACGAGCGTGACGAAACGACGGGTCCACTCAAAAACTCTGCGCCCAAAGAGAACGCTCAACGCGAACAGTACAAGGAGAGGGTAAGCAAGAAGTAATGCGACCTTTGGGAGAAACACGAAGTGACCTTGCCGCATAATGCAAACAGGTTGTTCACGAGGCTCATGCTCACCAGTAAAGGGAGGTTTCCAATGTAATATTATAGTCAACCATTGTGCATTCGGACTGTCCACACAAATGTATTTGTACCAACCCAATTGTTCGCCATAATACTAGACGAGTCTCCGATCCAAACATAACACATTCTGTACATAAAATATGCCAGCATGCTCTGCGCGCGTACATCGATACAGCAGTTCAACATACTCATGCCGTGGTGGGCAGAGTAATTAAGAAAATCTTACGGCCGGGCTACTGTCGACAGCAAAAAAAAACCTCCCTGGCGGGGAGTCGAACCCCGCTTTCGCGCGTGACAGGCGCGTGTACTAACCGATATACTACCAGGGATTGATGTTGATGCTAAATAATACAGCTACACTATGTGTGTCAGCTTCTCCGAGCTAATACCGAGCCTACTGCTCCAAGTCCTACCCAAGGCCCTTGTACCTCTCACTCTCGTCTCACTGCTGCATTTCCAAGCAATGGCATCGAACAACACAAGACTAAGAGTGCTGGCCCTTTATAAAGAGTTGCACCGGCTGGGTCGCGACTATCCTGACGCTGGGTACGTTCGTTCATTCCATCACACGACCTAGTACCTAAAGCAATATGCAGGTATAACTTCCATGGGAAGCTTAGAGGACTGTTCGAGAGTGAGTCTCGATCTTTCTGATACCACGCTTATGTGCTGATCACTTGCTCTCGGCAGAGAACAAAAACTTAACAGACGAGAAGGAGATTGAGAGGGCTATCGCATTAGGGGAGTACATCCGTAATGGTACGCTTTCGCACTGTCGTCTGTGTTTATCGAGGTGCTGATACTATGTTTAATGCGCCTCGTATGCTTCACAGAAACTCTTGCATTGTATTCGCTCCGCAAGTACAGACACCTGAAGAGGATGTACCCCGATCAGTCGCTGGCCGACCCGTTCCACAATCCTCCGCCTACACCTACCCCTGCGCCCAAGATAACTTAAGGCTGTCTTCCGCACACTGAATTAACATCACCACCTCCTGCGCGAGCTGCGCTGGAACTTGGGTATATGCGCGAAGCGGAGTCACCATGCATCTATGCACCCATGTCCGCATGCATCATCATACAACACTCGCATGCCACCGCGTAATGAGCCACACGCCCTCCGATACAGGAACTACACCATGAGGACAATCCCAAGTTTACGCCACTCATGCTGAGACAAGCGGTGGGTTGAAGACGACGCGACGAAGGACGCGGTAGACAGATTTTTGGGCCTAGGGTACTATTGTCTCATGCACGCCGTTGATTTATTGTATACAATAGGCAGGGTCTGCTACGGCGAGTGTTCCGTAACACGCATCTACGTGCATGTCTACTCGCTTCTCAATGCGCATGTTACCCGTGCCCCCTCTACATTCGCAGACGGCAGGTCGTGTCATCCTTCATGTTGTCGAGAGCTCGAGATAGGTAGGTCGATGTCGCGCAGGGGCATACAATATGTTTACGGTGAGTACCCTGAAGAGTTTCTCCAGGGAAAATCTCATTGATTCCACAAAGTATCGTTAGGCACAACGTTTGAAGGTTCAGCAAACGGCGACATTACGCGGCATATGCTGGAGTTCAAACTTGAAGAGGTAACCAACGAAGAGTGTCAATCACTCGAAAGAAGTTATCCGACATTTAATCAATTACATTTAATTAATGTGACTTCAGGGCAAACATAGTAAGTACAAATACAATTACATCTTGGGATTGGTGTATTCAATTCCTATTTCTACAGGCCCAATCTTGTCAATTAAGGCTCAACATCTACAATGGTCGTCGTCGGCGTCGTGTCATCGGTGGTAGTAGTAGGAGTAGTGTCGTCGGCGGTGGTGGTAGGAGTAGTATCATCTGTAGTGGTGGGAGTGGTGTCGTCGGCAGTAGTGGTGGGTGTAGTATCGTCGGCGGTGGTGGTGGGTGTAGTATCATCGGCGGTGGTGGTAGGAACAGTGTCGGTAGTGGTGGGGACAGTGTCGGTGGTGGTTGGAGTAGTATCGGTGGTGGTGGGTACAGTGTCAGTGGTGGTTGGAGTAGTGTCGGTGGTAGTGGGGGCTGGTGTGTCGGTAGTCGTCGGTGACGGCTCGGGGTCGTTGTTACCATCACCAGCGTCGCCGCCAATAGCGTCTCCGCTGGTGCTGGTGCCGCCGTTGCCGCCTACACTCGATCCACCGGTGTTGGTGATGCTACCTCCGCTGTTAGAGACAGAACCACCGTTCGCGTCACCTGCGTCACCGGAAGTCGCGTCGCCACCTTGTCCGGCGGTAGCAGTACCACTCGACGATGTGCCGCCCTGGCCACCCATGGCTGAAAAGAGAAACATCGATGTAAGTAAGCGGTTCGTTTACTAGCAGATCAAAATGCTTACCTGAACCATCGTCGTTAGAGATTGTACCATCAGGACCAGCATCCTGGGTCACGTCGCCGCCATTGGCACTTCCGGCGTTGCCGGTGGTAGCACTACCACCTTGGCGTTTAGCCAAAGGGTTCCAGAAAATGTCACGCTGCTGGAGGTTGGACGAACGGGCCTGCAAGCCTTGTACGTTTACGGGCGAGGCGATGACTGAACCGGTCGACATAGCGAGAAGAACGAAGGCAAGAATGGAACGCATAATGATGAAGATGTGTGCAGAGGTGGTGAAATGCGAATGTTCTTGCGTGCAGGAGGGCTGTCGAGGACAGAAGGCGATGTCGTGAAAGTACGTTTGTTGTTGGGATTTTTCTGTGAACCTCACTGGCCTTTTTATACCCACCAGATAATCTCCCTTGTTCATTACTCACCGGCCAAGTTCGCGTATATTGGCATCGTCACTGGTACCTTCAGGCACGATTGCGCGGAATTAGGCACGACATTGATTACAGAAGACGTAATTCCAGAAGACGTATGAATCGAAGTGCTTCTGTGCCCTGAAAACTCTGCAAAATACCTCGCACACACTTTCAACCGTGACACCACGGCGGGTATGCCAGATTAGGAAGTCGCGAAAAGGGTAGTTACTCCCAGAAGCTCCGCTGCCGACTCTTGTCGCTCCAGCACCACCATGCACGAGAGCGCGGGTTGGATACTGCACAGCACCACCCAGCACCTCAAATCCACCGTTTTGTACTGTTATGGACATCCCGACACCGCAGTCCGACACCATTGGTAAACATGGTGCCAGGAGCAAAGCTCTAGCGGTGAAGTTCGTGAAAATATTCCTACGTACCACACAAACTGATGTCAACGACTCGTAAACTGATGGAGGCTTAGAGCCATATATCGACGGGTGTGCTATATTCCTGTCGGTCTCCTCGGTTGGGGCCACATACCGCGAGCGCTTAAACGGCTCTTATTTGGGTGTGCTTGTCAACGGCCCCGAAATCAAACAGGAACAAACACTGAATGCGGAAGGCACAATCACAGGACTTGCCTAATCTGTTCTACCGGCACAATCTCATCTGAGGACAAGAGCCATGAGCATGTTCTGTGACCTCCCGTCCTCGCTCGATACAATCTAGACGAACTGATGTATACTTATGGACAATGTCACCATCATATACATGTGTGAAACCTAGCAGACCATGAAACTATACGGCCAACCACATTGCAATCTCTTGTTTTCGTATTTTACCAAATGAGTCCCTTCGAAACCGCATTCTCGACATAACCATCACCCTGCGTCTTAGTAGGCCGTGGCAACAGACCAAATGAGGTACAAGTAGGTCTTCTCCCTGTTCACATTGATGTCGCTCGTGTGGGCCGTATATGGGACGGGGAAGGCCCCCCAATTTCCTTTATCAGACCGATAAAGCTTCAGCTCAGTGATTTTAGAATGGTTGTCAGAATCTGGAACAGCTCGCAGGTAGCGGTAGGAGCCCTCCGCGCCCGCCGCGAGGTCGTCCCAGCCATCGTGGGCGTTGTCTTGGATAAAGAGATCGAACCTGGTGGCTGCCAAAGACGCATTGTAGGTGTAGGTTGGTACGAGCCAAACGTATCTGAGTGGAATAGTGGTCAGATCGGGGATATTTCATGTTCGTAACACACTGTACTTACTTGCCACCGTAGCCAGCGTTGATGTCGTCGTTCTGACCAGAATACTCCAAGACTCTGTGAGCGGGTGCATCACTCGGAGAGTCTCCGTAGTGAACCTAGTGCGCCGAAAGCTGGTTGGAAATTGTACAAGGAATACCACACTTGTGTAACATACCTCAATACCGCTAACAAAGCGGATGGGGCGGACTAGGTATTGGATCTTGACCGTGTAAGGAGGAGACGGGGTGTTGGCCACCGCACTCCCTTGTACATTGATACCGAGGGCAGAGAAGCGTTGCTGGTATAGGGCTAGCTTCGAGTTTGGACCCACGATGACTACAGGATAATGAACTTGAATATCAATTCATAACATATAGTCGCCTAACTTAGAAACTCACCTTCCCGCTCGTAAGTCGTCGTCTTGTTATAGTTCGACTTGAAGGAGGCAGATGTCGTCTCCCGCACAGTGTCGACGATCTCGCTTGAAATTCCGGCGGTCGACTCGAGCTTGGCCGTCACGCCTGCGTACGAGGCTCCGACTTCGACAGAGGTATGGTTATCCTCGAGCTCCTTGCGGATGGTCTCGTTGAAGCTTTCTTCGAAGGTAGAATACTCGAGTGACTCGGTCGTGGTCATCGTGATTTTGTCACGAATTTCACCAGAGTTGGTCGAGTTGTCGTAGTCGAAGATGAGATCCCAGGAAATAGTGCCGTCAAGGGTGACGAGGTAAGTATCGTCAGACTTGGACTTCATTGTCATGTATATGCCAGTGAGAGCTGTGAGGTTGAGCTATATGACTGTGGAGGAGTGGTAGTCTGCATAAACGTGAACAAACTTGACGTCTTATATACGCACTACTGTCTAGGTTACTTGTTGAGCAGTGATAGGCTCCCATGAAATATTCTGTCAGTCGTCCAAACCACAAAGCTGTGGCACACTTAGTCATGTAGAAAATGCATACCGAAGACTACCCAATACCCTGCCAGTGTTACTAAGACGTAGGCGCTGCGAGGGTGCTAGAGTTGCCAGTGGAAATGGAGTTGCGTGCCTCAATGGTAAGTACCATCAGAAGATGCCCTCTTGACAGGCATGGAATATGGGCATACTGTACTTACCGGAAAGGATGCATCACGAGTAAAAAGGCTGGAACATAGCTATAGACTACTCTTTCCTTTTCGCCATCGTATTTGCTAGTGGGGCCAAATCATAAAATGGAAGTCGCGGAGGTCGGGATTATGCTACGCCGAAGGAATCGGCTTACGAAAACTTGCAGTACGCCGTGTCTTTTCTTTGACAGTCCTTTTCGTTGAGATGCATGCCAGTGATATCCTGATCGACATCAGGAAACATCGACATGTCTACCGGAGCTCCTTCGTGCTCCAGCACACTCTGGAGATGTCGTAGACTTCCTATCTTTTCCGGATAGAAGTATGAGATCCGCTGGTGTTGATAAAGCGATGGGAGCCTAATAACAGACAGCCTTTCAAAATTTCAAGTTTGAAAGCTCTGCGCGTCTGAGTCGGTTGGTCGCCAATATCAGCTTCTATGTACCGAGGATGAGTCCTAGGAACACACGTGGCACCGCGGCCGTGATGGAGGGCACAAGTGCATGCTACGGCATCCGTAATTGCGCCACACGACGAAAGTTGCCGTGCGATGACCAGAAATACACGTTGTCATACAGCATTCTGCTATGTCCATCATCGCCGCTGTATACTAGGAATCGTTCCATCGCCTCAGAGAGCAGCACCCAGCAAAGATGCGGTCAGTATTCTGCTACCCTCCGAATCGCCTACGAGCTTTGATTTCAGTGCAGCGACCGCTAAGACAGGTAAGGTAATTTATTCTTGCATCGGTCTCACCCTCTCTATGGCCAGGTACATCGCTTTCATTGAGGGCACAACCTCATGGCAAGGGGAGCTCCCCCCCATGATGTTGGAAGGGGTGCCAGGCGTCAAATTTACCTGTTAAGGTAGTCTTCCCTAGCTTGGGCGATACAGGCGCCCGCACGTGCACCAGTTAGGTGCTGTATAGGGGGCGCCAGCTTAGGTCGGGCCAGGACCCAAGGGACCCAGTTAGGTCCACCCCTGGCTATGAGGAAGTACCTGCGACGTTCGACTACAGAGCATCTGGATAATGTAAGTAGTGCGAGCGTGACAGGGATGGATACGTGACGCGGCCTGGTGACGCGGCTCGCGACAATTCGAAGTCCGACACATTCATGACCGGCCGGCGACATCCGAATTCGCTCTAAGTCACGGTCGTTCAAATTCAACTACGGACGTACATTGGACACATTGGACCTCCGAGTGAGAAATGAGCTGGCCTCAGGCTGAAAAGGAATAAGTAGATATTCAAGTGAGGTATGCTGAGGTGAGACTGCGAATTCTGGCTTCTACTACTACATATGCTTACGCAGCCAAAGTGAACGCGACGGTGCCTTCTATGGGACTTCAGCTCACGGCGCACATGTACAGTAGTATAAACATTCAACTCTACAGCATATGAGAAGTGGATCGAAGTAGGGCTCGATCACATTCGTCTTTCGATATGACCTCAACACTGCTCGGTGGAGATGTGAAGTCGCGAGCCCAGGTTGAATGTTCAAATCTTACAGATGCCAGTGACTCCCGAGATTGAAGACATGCCATGGCCTGCCTACCCTCCCACTGCGCGAACCAGCAATCTTGATTAGGGCCTTCTCCCAATGGAACCTGCAACCTCTTGACCGTGCATCTCATGTTGCGGTCATACGGTACAGATCACGCACCACTCGCAGCTGCTCAGCAGAGATGAAGTGGCGTAACATGAAGAGCATATTCGGATGAGTATGCTGCGATGATCACCTTCCGCGACCACTTTTCTCACACATATCCTTACTGAAGTTCAATCTTTGTCTCTTAGGTTTGATACATTAAATCAATGTGTCTACCGATTCACGATAAACAGTTGTGCACGTTGGTGATACGCATCGACCACAGCAGACACAAATATCGTCTTAGCTGCTTCTGCTGCGGTCTTCATAAGTTACCCTGGACATGTGTGTTTACATGTTCCATTCATTTACGTACGTCTTTCAGATACCATGGAATATATATTTAAGCTCACGTAATTATTCTTTCAGCAAACTACTCTCTCGCCCCGTCGTGCTTACCCTTTCTAGGGCCGAATACACCGCTTCCCTCGAGGGCACCATCTCATGGAGTCTCATATGCGACTACGACAATACCGGAAACAACGGTACAATCAGAGATAAGCTAAGCCTCATGACTAGCGAATCCATCCAGTATGAGGTTTTCAAGACATCATTCAACCGTACCATACGTAGTGACCTACGGCGGAGGAAAACTGGCGGGGTTGGCGCTTCGTACAAGGCGCTGTTGGCGAAAGTGGATTATGCTTCTGCCGACCTCTCGACTGAGATGATTGAAACCATAGAGGCAACGACGACGACAACCTTCAAAGCTAACTTATCCAAGACGAGGTCATATGAGCGCAATAGTGAGTGCATGTATGCAACCACGGACATCATTCATTAGAACTCACCAAACACTTCAGTGCTCGTCGGACCCTACTCTAAGCTATCGCTTTATCAGCAGCGCTTCTCCGCTCCAGGGATGAGCGTTATGGGTAGTGCGGTGTCAACGAAACCTCCACCTCCTCAGAATATTACCATAGAATATACTGTGCAGCCAATTCGATTTATTTCAGACATTCTGGTCAGTGCCAGTGTTCTGTACCGTGACGATGTAACTTGAAGGAGGTCACTCATTTGACACATTGCTTATTAGGTTTATTATGGTAGCACACCGAGCAACGCTCCCTCGTGTAGAGTGACCGAGATTTCGGGCAAAAATGACGATATTAACTATGAAAATGGTGGCCTGTACGCGCTTTTACGCTATGTTCATGCCGAATCATTTTGTTGACAATCTGTACAGTTACTCCTGGCTCATTCCGGCACATACTACCAATGTCGACGAAGCCGCCACTGGATTCGACCTGTTCATTCAGGGCAGTGCTCATGATGGGTGGGATAACCTCGCTAAAGATGCCGGAGGGTCGTTTCGCTATATCCGCGCAAAGAAGGATGTCAACCAGCCCCGCAAAGTCACCGATGTCACACTACTCCGCTCTGATGATACGATCGGACATTTCCCTGCACCTTACGTTGGCCACACCGGAGACATCAACGCAAATCGCAGGAACCCCTTCCTCTACCTATTGTGGTCCTCAGAAATTGCTTACTGATCGTCGATGTATGTCAGGTTGGGTATCAGTGATACGGGCCCTGGGTCAAGGTATTCTCACTCATCATTTTAGGATGCAACAGGTGATGCGTGGTAGTAGTGTGTTCATGTAGAACATGGGGCGATTGCACATCGAATGCCAGTATATTACTCCGTACAGTACGGGTTTGTGAACAATCTATAACGACTGACAAAATGTTCTGATAAGGTTACTACAACGTCATAACATAGTACTAGACGCTTTTACCTTCCGTCGTTGATTATGTAACGTGGGTATCTTTCTTCTCATCAGTCAAAGGACGCCTCATCTCAAGCTGCATTTAGCCAATGCATCTCTTGAGTGACATGCTCGTTACCTCAGTCATCGAGTCCCCCGGTTCAATCATGTCTGAATACACCATTACCATGCAAGGCACACTTTCATGGCATCTCCTACTCGATTACGACAGCATCGACTTGAAGAACAACAGTACCATCCGAGACAAACGCAATGTCAGGACGAGCTCATCCATACAATGTGAAGTCTTCAAGCAGAGGCTCAACCGTGCCGTACGTGATGAACTTCAGCGATGCCATACCGATGAAATCGGCGCATCGTACAAGGCTCTGTTGGCCACAGTAGACCATGCACACACCGATTTCTCCCCTGAGATTATCGAAACCATCGAGACGACAGCGTGGTCAAAGCTCGACGACGATCGATTACAAATCGGATCCGTTGAGTGTGAGGGTAAGTGTACACTTGTTGATATTCTGAGTTCAAGTTTATAGCCATCGGAGTTACTCATGAACTGCTGCAGTGCACGCCGGTGCTCTTTCCAAGCTCTCGCTGTATCAACAACGTTTTACAGCTCCGGGTATAAGCGTTTTGAGCAGTATGCTTTCCACGAAGCCTTCGCCTACTCGTCCGGTCATCGTCAAGTATACAGTGCGCCCTATTCGGTTTGTTTCTGAAATCAAGGTATGAGTCCAGTCAACTCTTTCTACTCTGCATACTTATACGTACTAAAATGAATCACCAGGTCTGCTACGGTGAAAGGCCTAGCGATGCCCCTCTTGATAGAGTCACTGAGATTTCAGGTCGCAGTGACAATATCAATGACAAGTGTGGTGGTTGGTACGTCCATTCAAATAGATCCATGAACAGCAAGTAGTATTAAGTTAACAATCCATGCAGCTGCGTCTGGCTTGTTCCTACATACACTTACAGAGTCGACGAAGCCGCAACTCGATTCGAGGTTTTCATCCAGGATGATCGGCACAAGGGATGGGATTCTGTCGCCAAAGAAGCTGCTGGACCTTACAGATACATCCGTGGGGTGAAAGATAATAACAATCCCAGCAAAGTGACCGACGTTGCACTGTTACGCTATGTCGACGCTGTGAGCCATTTCCCATCACCATACGTGAGGCACACCAGCGACATCAACGCCGGTCGCACAGACGCCTACCTCCATCTCATGTGGTCTACAGAAACCGCCTGCTAGTATTGAAGAGAACAGATGAGTAGGGAAATAGTAGACATCAACGACGTGATAGTCTGTAAAGTAACTCACCACACACAACGAATTTCAGGTGGGATAATATGGCGGAGGGGGCCACCGCAGTTAGTTAGCTCTGACCCTATACGAATGGCGTTACTTTGTCGATGTGTTCTACGATTAGATACTGGAACAACGAGAAATTGTATACATGAAGGGGGTTCAAATTTGTATGTATAAATAAAGAGCGTCACAAGTGTGCCTCTACCACCCAGTCCAGTCTTTCACAGACATCTTTGGGTCTAGTACGAAAGAGTCTTCCCTACGCAAGACTTCAAGATCAGCAAGCCAGTACCTGTAGTCAACCGCAAAGACCATTCGGTTTGTGTCGGCCCCATTTCGGAAGACCCAGTCGTCCGGAGTGCCCCCGACAGCACCAGTGAGAGCGCGTTTGTGGACCGCACGGAATTGATCCACAAGCGTTGCTGGGGGTTGAGCAGGGAGATCTTCGACTTTAGGGGCGGTTAATGCGACGAATCCAAGCGCAATATAGTCCTTAGTAGGAGGAATAGCTTTCCAGAAACGTGTGACTTGGCCCCAATAACAGGACGCGACGTAGACTTCAGCCCATTTCACAGGCGCCAGAGCTCCGGGAACTAGCTCTTTCGCGATGACACACAGATCACGGCCGCAGTCAGTGCCAGGGGAGATAAGATACCACCCATCTGTCCTGTCTATAGGTAACTGGTGTTATCAGAGTTTTACTGCCGTGGCGTGAGATATAACATACTGGGAGGAAACTTTATCTTGATATGAAAACCGGGACTAGTGGTCATGTACGCTTGCTTCTTCTCGTCGAAGTTGTTACTGGTTCGGGCGTGAATATAAGGGCCAGGTAGGCTGAGATCACGCGAATGGAGTCTCAGAAATGTGGGATATGCCTTCAACAAGTCGTCGCGGCGTTCGGGCGTTGAGGCGAGGTCCCATAATCCAACGAAGCTCGAGTTTGAGCCAAAATCGACGAACCTGTGCATAACAGTCAATATATCTTAGCCTTCGCTTAATACGTCAATTTGCACTCACTCCGGATAGTCCAGAATCGAGGATGCCCAGTTCTCGGCGTTTTGCAAGAATTCTTGGTTCCCGTATTTAGGATCGCCGCCCTCTATAAACTTGTCAGTCTAGACATTTAGCTATGAGCCCTGAATTGGGACGTACTTGTTACGATCGCAGTCTCACTCGACTCGTTGAAGCTTTCCATGGCTTTCTTCTGCTTCGTGCTCAATTCCACCTTTCCTGATGCAACAGCGTAAGATGCAGAAACCTTAGCAGCGGCTTCAAGAGACATCTCCGAGCTATACGAGCGAGAGTCCGTGGAGGTAAGGAACAAAGCACGACCACCCATGGTCAGGGAACGAAGAAGATGCGTGCCATATGTCTTGTAGAATTCGAGGGGCTCCATATTGTTTAGGTCTTCAGCGAACCACGCTTTCAGATTATGTCTGATCTGGGAAGCAGGCGGAAGGGATAGATTGTAATGGGTAACGGAGTATGTGACACGAGTGAACGAGTTGGACAGGTTCTCGCGCTGATACTCGCTGTAATCAGCAGAGGCGGAGGCAGAGAACCCAGGAAAATCTGCTTCGAAGCCTGCGCTAACAGAGAGGCTCTTGGAGTATTCGGACGTGCTCTTTCCGTAAGACGAACGATAGTCGGAGGTTGTGTTCCTGGTAAAATTGACGACAGCTGGAACGCTATACTGTCTGTTGCCGAACGACTGTACACGGACGTCGCCTTCATAGTTACGACTCATGTTAGCTCGAAAGCATGACAATGTAGGAACGATCGTAACGCACTTTTAGACCAGTCGATAACTTGCTGAATTGTGGATTTCGAGTCTGCATACTTGCCGTTCAAAACATCGTAAGTCGAACCGAGTTCGTACAGTCCAGGGATGTAGTCATCTGGCGTGTCGCCGGCATCAGCGACTTGTGAATGGCCCTCTGGACTTTCGCCTTTGGAAGGCACGGGAGTCGCAGGAGGATCCCCATAAGCTGCGGATTCGGCCAGGTAAGCAGTAGATGGCGTCGGCATTGGAAGGATGTGAGTGAGGCTCTTCTGAGCTACTTTGAATTCGCCAACACTGCGAAGCTTTATACGTGCTGTCAGCTAGGGGGATCGTCGCAATTGTATCAAGCCTGGAAGCTATACACACCTTCCATGATTCCTGAAATTGACACAATCGCGATTCCACCCCGGCGGACGTATATCATTCAACCTGGAACTGTCAGACTAGTAGACCTAGAGCATGAATAGAGTCGGCCAAGCTCCAGAGGCTTGTAAAGCTAGGGCACAGAAGATAGTTCCATACTGTCAACAAATGCTCGAGTCAAAATTGGTCCATATGATGCGTGTCATTAATTGAGGTGCTTTAGAACTGTACCGCTGCTGCGTCTTGAACAAGTATAAGGTTCCTAGTCAGCCGCGGTAGGTACAGGCATGCTAGGATAATCATCGCTCGCATCGAAGCTCCGCGTGAGTGCCATACTTAAGGCACCAAAATCGTTAAGAGAAAACCACCGAACAGGCACAGGCACCATATTCGTTGTGCAGCGAGGCTCGTCGGACCTGTGTTAGGCACGATTTCTAACACTGCAAAACTATGCATGGATAGCATGGGTGGGCTTCAAGCAGAAAAATAGAATACTTACTGCAGTCCACGTGCGGCGTTGATGTTAAGAAAAGCCAACTTACAAGCGCTCTTGTCGCTCATTGCCAGTGTTTGTCACAGTGTCCTCAAGTTCAAATCATAAGGCACAAGGACGAGACCTATCACAACGACTTGTGTCAGTCAGTATATATGAGCTCTATGGCTAAGGGTAAGGCTCACAGTCATAGCAGGGGTGCTGACAAGGTACAGACGCAAACCCGCATCGGTTTAAAAGACGGAGTTTGAGGTATTCAACGGGACCTCCCTCAGGCCTCGCGGTTCCTCGTGTCCTACTTACGCTTTTCATGCTTCCTCGACAACGACCTGATCTATGTGTAACAGTCCGCAAGCAGATATCTCTTCACCGGCTGCACGAATATACATTGTGAAATGTAACGATGTCCTTTGGTGCTCCCTAATCTATCGGGAACGCATGTCGATAAGCGTGAATAACAATATAAACCCATGTGTTCAGAATCACCCACCTTTGCGGCAACATCTACTGCCAATTGCAGAACTCAAGAATTTTCTTGAACTCCTTCATCTCGTCCATAGCGCACTTCTTCCACTTCGCTCGCCTAGCATCATATCTATCTGCTTCCTCCTTGTCTCCTTCGTCATGGAAGTGAACAAAATCAAGGTATATGGATTCGAGGTTTGCAAATCGACGACATGTGTCGCGCAGCACTGACCAAGGGAGCTCGTCATATGCATAATTTAGCCCAGGGCGATCCACTTCACTGAAGTAATATTCGAACCTAAAGTCTTCGAGCTGATCGACACTAGGCAGTAGCCACGCGAGCCTGAACGCGAACTCCCACTGTTGAGAGATGAATTCGACAACGCGAGCGGATGGATCAGAGGAATCTTCCGTGAAATCATTCCGCACCCCATTACCTATTTCAAGATGGAATGCGCGAAGATTTTTGCAAGCCTTGAGACCTTTTTGCAAACATCTTGTATACTCTACAATAGCCACGGTCACCTTTTGTCATGAGCGCCGGCTGCAGAAGCGATGATACATGATAGGTCACTCACCCTCGAAATCATATGGGAATATGAACGCATCATATGAGCAGAATCCCAGCTTGATTGTGAGCGACTGCAGTTTCGGTGCGAGTAAACAAAGCTGGGTATTGAGATTCTTCAAGCCCAATAACCCATCTGGTTCGGCCGTGAATTCTGTCAGATGACGGAACATATCGAGCTCGTTCAGGAGAGTCACGTAAGGCATGTCCAAGTCACTGAGAGAACTGAACTCTGCAGAGCAGATCTTCAAGTTCTGCAGAGAGCGAGAGCGCATTTCCACATATGATCCCCGTCTGCTCGCGGCGGGGCGACGTGATGGAGGCGCGAAGTGTATATGCAAATCGCCTATCTCCGAGAATAGGGCCAAGAGGTCGAGTGTCGCGCTGCGGTTCTCCTGCGAGTGTGCTTGGCTGACAGGGATCAAGTAATCGAGGCTCTCTATTTCGAACCCTCCGCGTATCGCCCTCCCGTCTACTTTACGCCGCAGAGTGATAGAGTGAAGGGATAAAGAGTAGACTTTTGGTAGCAATTTGAGTATCGCCGCCAGCGCCCAGATGTGCACCTCAATGTCAAGAATAGACAGGTACTCGACATGTTGAGCAACAGAGGGACTGGACAGTATAAAGTCATAGAAGTCAAATACATCCCCAGGAGCCTTCGGGTCGATTCTGACGCTGTCGAACAGATGTCGGACAATGACTTCGCGCCATCGACGACACACTAGCGCACAAGTTTTCCAATTTTCTCGTTCGGGAAGCGGATCGTCCACCCTACGCCAAGGAAGAGTATTCTCAAAGATCCAGTCCAGTAGTTCGTTGGGTAGCTTATCGAAGCCTGACTCGGATCCAAGTACGCGGGGTGTCAGAGAGCATCTTCCAGAGGTCACGGCCATGGTAGTAGCCATAGCTAGGGCAGTACGGCCCAGCCGCACGCTGCGCGTGAGAGAGGCTGTATTAGTTTTGCAAAAGTTCTGGACTTTGCGTTGTAGCTCACTCACGAAGTGTTTGCGTAGGTCAAGGCGAGTTCGCTGGCAGGCGTATGTAGTGGCAGGCGGATGAAAAAGAGACGCGAAAGGCGCGACTGATATCCATCAGCTTTCTCACGCCCCGAGTCCAATAAGCTGTTTTCCTAAATCAGTATGGTTATACAGCACCTCCAACTTCCACGAACTGACGAACTGTTGCGCGGGTAGGCCTCACTTATATAGTAGCACCTAGATACCTTGAGAAATTTGGTACAGGCAGCTAAAGATTGTTTTCACACAGTAATACTTATGGTAAGTATTTAGTACAGCAATTTATTTTTGCATTGCGTACACTTATGTACAGGCCTAGCTCATTGAATACTGTATTGACAATCTGAGTCTGAGTGGCAAAGACCCTCGGACCGCATTGCAGAAACCAAAGAGGTCGAGCATTATCGTCCGAGCGAAGCGTAGCGACAACCTCTCAGTCGCCGTGACTGTGTCAAGTTTGGGCCTGAAACCGCGCGAACGCCAAGCTGGTTACCTAGATGACACTGAGCGAGACACGTTGGGACACGACTTGTGGACTGACCTTTCGCGTTTAAACCTAGTTTCTGGAATCGTGCAATAGCGTAGCACTTAGGAACGTACAAGAGAGGGCACAAGCGCATGCCACGATCTTCGTAATCGTGCCACACGACCGACTGTCGTGCGATGGCCAGGAATACGCGCTGTCCTACAGTGCTCTGCTCCGCCCATCGTCGGTGTATACTATGGAATCGTTCCATAGCCTCCGAGGGCAGCATGAGTAGATGTGTTCGGTATTCTGTTACGCTCCGAATCACCTATGAGCTTTGAGTTCGGTACCGCGATGTCTAAGACAGGTATGTTACTTCATTCTTGCAATGGACTCGAACCACAAAACTCACCACATCATTCAGCGGCGAACCGAACTTCGAAGAAACAAGCAACCTTTGCATCGTTCAGTTGGCGACCGCAACAGACTGACTCACGAACCTTCGCCCGCTGATGATCCATTGGCATCAATCAGCAGCGAGCAAAGATGCGCAGTCTCCCGACGACGGGCGCATCACGTTGATTTTCTGTTCGTCGTCCCAAGCCTCGAACCGGTTCGCATGACGGGATGATGGCGTGAGTGGTAGTCACATTTCCTATTGGGGCAACTTCGACGACCCGAACTTCCAAAGTGCCCCTAAAGAAGGTGCCGTTCTCCAGGGCACATTAAGGCCTAGAACGACTTCACGGAAGTCTACATGTGATTTACTCACCGCGTAAGTACATGACCAGCCTCGATCCCCCCTCGAATCATCTCGACAAAATATCAAAGAACTCACTCGTACTGTCGTCAGCCCAGCAGCAACTGGAAGCCCGAACTAGCCAACGCAGATCAGCCCGCTTCCAAGATACCTAACCGCCTCTTGACGACACCAACGTCCAGATAGTCCTGGAGCTATGCCTAGAACATGTCTATGAAGACCGCGGATCCTCTGGATGGGACGAAGAAGGCGGGTATACCTTCATTGTTTCTCGACACAACGACGCGAGTGAATAGGGCTCGTCATGGTGGTTATAGAAGAAGCACATCTACGAAAGAGATGGAAGTTTGAGAAGAAGGAAGAAAGGATGTAGAGACGGAGGGAGAGTCGAGGTGTTGTCGAGGTTTGGGTTCGAGGTCAGCGACCCTTCGCAGCACGATAACGGTCTTTTGTCTTTCTGCAGGGCAAGTCCGCGGTCCCTACGTGGGAGCGATTTTCCAGGTTCTTCTAGAGGCAGTAGACATCGAGTTCTACCGAAGATCTAAGGGAAAGGAGGATTGGTTTGATTGTGTACCGACCGGTAGTATACTGCACTCACCCAGTCGCCTTGGAGGGAGTCGAACCGGTTCGCCCATCAAGCACGTACCGTGCATAACCTGCTCTGTAAACTGCGTGTGAGACCGTCAATTTATATGACGGGAAGCCCGCCTGGATAAGCAACTATAGTGAGTGCTCACCCCACAGATTGGTTGGAGGGCTAGAACGAAAATAGTAGAATCTAACGGAACTCAGCTCTCATCGTGAACGGGTTCTTCGTGGCGAGGGTTCGTCAATATGAGAAGCGCAGACGATGGCGAGGGGGTCGAAATCCGCATCGGTATTCGTCGTTTGAGACGGTTCAGCCAAAGCTCTCTATTCTGTTTTCTGTTATCTGGACATAAGCATGGAAGCCAACATATGGCAGACCGCTCACCTTCATCGCAAGCAAGTGTACCGCACAATCGTCAGCTGACCAAAACCTCTGCAAGACCGGCAAACAACGAGCTCATAACCGCGTCAATACTGACCTCACATTTACGTGCAACCTGCCCAAGCCCGCACCGACGCCCCGAGACCTGTGATTTCCCCGCAAACATCAGCACAGGTTGGTAGATTGACTTACATAGGTACACGCGTGCGTTCGAGCGATCAAGTGATTGCGGGGTATAGTCTCTTGACGCGCCTGCGTCCCAAATCCCCGATTTCCCTATCAAGCAAGCATACAGACTGCTATACTCAATACTCGAACTTAATAACGTTGAATGCTCAGGCTCACCCACCAGGCACTTCAAGTGAGCAAATCCGCATCACGCAAACCCCCTTTCGCAGACCGTGCTGATCCCATGGCCACGGACAAGGTCAGCTGAGGGACGTCCGCCCCCACGAAACAGAGTTGTTGAATAGAGCCTGCTTCACGAACTGAATGGCGAGAACAGAGAGGGGCTGTGGGTGGTGTGGTGTTAGTGCGCGCTTAGCGTAGTCTGACGAGGATTGGCTGTAGGTACTTACATCAAGTGATGTGGCTGGCGATGGGTGGGGATAGGCTGAGTGGCTTATCGTTCTGAGCTTAGGGCCGCCGGCTGGCTTCTGGCTTCTGGTTGGGTGAGACGAGCTAGCGTGGTCTTCGTGTGTTTCTATTGGGTGGGTGGGGTACACCATTGTAATTAGCTGCGAGGGTGATCACTGACGAGGCGGTGAAGCTAATCTGGGATTGGGGAGATGTATGTGGAAGAGTGTTCAGCTTAAGGTGGCGTTGGAGAAGAGGTGGTGCGGGCGTATTGTAGTAGCAGATACTGTACCACTGGACTAGAGGATCCGGAGGCGAGTGCACGGTGTTCGATTTCTGCAGGGCGTATTCCTACTGTAGGGAAGGCACCGTCAGTGGGGACGAACCATGGATGTGGAAGCTCACAGGAACCGTAATGAGAGTTGGAGAAGTGTGATTGCTGTATGTACAGCAGTGCAGCGTCACACGAGACGGCACGACAAGCCGAGGCAGTTCGGATACTTCTCGAGTGTTCTGTGGGTAGGCGCATGCCAAAGGTGCAGTCGCTCAGAGATGTATCAGTCAGTTACAGTTAGGAGAGATCGAGTGTTTGACTGCTGTGTGTACCTGCATGAGTGTGAGAGCTCCGGGACAAGCCAACAAGAACCACTCACAATGAAATGGCTGGGGTACAGGGCGCAACTGTTATCTGTACATGGATCAGGGTGATGCAGACTCGAGTGAGAAACGGTCGCAAGACAATGGAAGTTGGCGTGGCCACTATCACACCGTAACAAAGTTTGGAGCGAAGGCATTGAAACCATTCAGCTCGGAAGTTCAACTTGACTTGCAGCTGGTTCGTCTTTCCTAGCGTTCGGCGACTCAAGGCGAACTGATCTTCGGGCTAAATCAACTGAATTGGAGATCGCGAAGGTAGAGTCCTAAAATGGTCTAGCTTGATCTGGACCCTAAGAAGGCACCACACGTGTTATCACAGAATGCGGGGTAAACAGACGCTCACTTTAATCGCTGCGGCCGTTGCCTGTGCGTAGGTCAATGATGAGTCGGTTTTCCATCATCTCAAAGACACGCAACGCCCGAGGCGAGAGCGGTCGGTGTCGTCAAAGAACGTGTTGTGTCGTGAAGCGTAATGCTTATCTCGCGAGAAGACGTCAGATCAGTGCGGGCCAGGCGTGCAAGTGCTTGAATAACTTAGAGCCCGCAGGCTAGACGACGAAGCTGTGGAACGGATGCAGATCCGACTCCCACCCGCCCACATGCCTGTCAGCGGTTGCCCTGCTTTTGTCGCTGCCTCTGCGACTATCCAGCTGCAGACGAAACACGTCGAGCACGTCGGATACGATTAGCAAGGCTGTTCGGTCGACGGCAGCGGACGAGCAGGGCAAGATGAGCAAGTCAGCAAGGGACGGAAGAAGAAGCGCCAACTTTAAATCTAATGAGATCTTGCTTTGTCAGATCTTCGAAAGCACGCTAGCCGGGTATACGATCTCCGACCAAATGCTAGTCTCGGTTCCAGAATGTCGGAAGTCGCCGAGGCTCCTTCCCCTTTAGGTGAGCGGACTTCGAAAAACATTGGGACATCCGCTCTCCTAAGGGTCTGGTGTTAGTCTCGGAACCAGCCGTTTGGACCTGCCCGATTAGGAGGCGGAGTGATGGTGTTTTCGGTAGAGAGGGGTACCGGTCAATCCGAAGCGCCCAAATCGACAGCTTTTGGGAGAATCCGGCGCCTAGATAACTCTCGTATACGCGTAGATCAATTCCCTCGTAACACAGACTCTTCTGCGCATCCTTTGGTCCCTACATTATATTTTGTTTTAGAAATGCTGTAGAGTGCATTTAAATAATATACACTACATGTGAAAGGAGTTGATCGTGCTTTATACGACTGTATTGACGTTCAGCGAGAGAATAACCTGAACTTGGAAAAGACTCTGGCAAAGTCTCATAATCAACTGTCCTTCGGTGTCGATGGCAGCAAAAAGTGCTGCAATACATTTTTAGAAGTAATAAAACTAAAATCGCTTGTCGTTATCTGCAAGATAATTCAAAGATGTATTCTTATCAGTGGTGAATGAGGCGTTATAAAGCCACAGTTTTGTCAGGGTCACTGTGCAATGGTCTTCATTCCTGGCATCAGTTCCTTGTCTCACATAGGGCGAACTATGACTAATAAAGTCCTATTTTTTGATATCTGAGCTATTTAATGTACAGGTTAATGAATTTTATGCTTCGCATTGCTGCAACATGCGAAGGGAATAGGCAGAGTGCAATGTTTGACTCGGTCGTTTATTGACTGTGCGTTCAGTCATCTAATCTACGCGCCGATAGATCCCAGAAGCCCTTCCGATAGGCTGCGATGACGCGCCTGAGTCTGGTGCCAGGGCGCTTCGGATTGACCGGTACCCCTCTCTACCGAAACCACCAGACGGTTGCCTGAGCGGACGAGTCTTTCTTTTTCAAAGTCCGCACCCCAAATCCGGCAACTGTCTGGTCACGAGACTAACCAAATGCCAGATGATTCATATACCGTCCCTCTCTCCCGCACTCAATTTCTTACTTTCCCCTCCCGCCTCTCCTCTGCACATCGCACTTACATCTCTGCTCATCGTCTCGCCCGTCGTCAATCATGTCTTCCAACACTGACCGCAACGTCCCCCACAGCCAGCCCATCCCCATCCACCACCGCAGCCGTTCCCACTCTGTGTCGGAAGTTTCGTCTTCTTCTGAGGACTCTTCGTCTCCCCATTCCCCCGTCTCGCCCATCAATTCCCCCCTCTCTGGCACGCAGCCTCGCATTGCTCCAGTGAGCCCAGGAACGTCTGGCGTGCTCAACTACTTCCTCAGCCAGTCGCCCAAGTCGCCCGCCAACACTTTCCCCTTCCGCCGTGGCTTCGGTGCCGCAGTCTTCGATGGTACGCACCATTCCACTTTTATTTCATTTAGAGTTTCATTCGCTGCGTCTTTTGCGTCATTCGTTTCTTCACACTCACTAACATCTTCTTTTATTCACAGATGACTCCGAGGTCGATCTGACTGCCCCTCCCTCGGGCAAGCATCGTCGCGCAAGCACCACCGGCTGGTCCTCCGCAGCCGCAACAGCCGCCGCGACGACAGCGACGAGCATTCCCCCACCCGTCTCAGGACACCAGCAGAACCGTGCCGCCGGTCTCCTGCGTCGCCTCTCCCTCGGCGGTGCGGCGTTAAACGTAAGTCACCCGCAGCCTACTACCTGATAATCCCTCTCCCGGATTCTTATACACTCCAACTTCTTCTCCGTCTGTAGCCACCCGTGTCTCCAGTCCAAGCGCGCACAGACCGCGCACCACCTAACTCGCCTGCCGTACCCCGTGGCCCTAGCCCTCCCATCACTCCTGGCCGCAAGACCCGCAGGGCGAACACACTCGCTCCTGGATCTCAGCGTCCGAAGAGAGCTCCGTCGCCCATGGGTGAGCGGATCTTGACTGGGCATTTTGACGGGTTTAACTAGATGCGACGTTCTCACTCTCACACGTTGAGACCCGTGCGAACGCTCAACCGAGGAAGGAAGAACGGGCTTGGTACTGTTCTGCGTTGTAACAACAAAAACTACGCTACTACACTCCGACGACCTGCCTACGAGATGTCGCTCGTCCGGATAATCCCCGGCTTATCGTCCACTAGTGCGTCTGCGAGAGCTCGAGTATATCCGTCCTCTGTGCGGCGACCCTGCATTGTTTGCGCCCACCCACTCCATCGCCCGCTCCATCCCCTCCTCGCCTCCTTGCACTCACCCTCCCTCGACCCTGACCTGCAAAACCTCGCACAAACGCAAACGCACACTCGGACTCAACTCGCAGGTCGTGTTGATCTTACCACGCGTCCCTACCCGCCCATAGCGTACGTCACTCGCCTCACATTCGATCGACTTCCGCACAGCACATCCACAGCCAAAGCCCCTCTTGCAAACCCTTATCAACCTCCCTAACTCCCTAACTCTTTCGGCTACACTCACGATCGACTCTAGTTCGCGGTAGCCAGCTTGATCTACGCTAGCGTCTTAGGCTAGTCGTTTGCCCCAGTTAGGGGCTCATGAGGTTGAAGCCTGCCCAGCCATCAGGTATCAGACATTCGTGCGTCTACGACAGCCCCTGTCTGCGTGGATCATCGAGCCTGTCCATCTGGTGTCTGGGAGAGGTTTCTCGCCGCTGTGTAGCCGGAGCCTGCATCCACGACTTCGACCGTCGTGCACCCCTCTTCCAAAACGACTCGTATTCACGAGCCATCCCTCATCATCGCATCCGTGTACCATCTTTCATCTTTTTATCCTCGGACTTCCATCATCCATCGACTGCCGTTGTACCATACAGAGTGTTGTGTTATTTATACTAGTACTTGGTTGGGTTCCTTTGCATTTGTTATCCTGTGCTTGTACATGTGTTCTTCCTTTCTCCTTGTAGTATACTACTGTATGCGTGTAGTTTAGTTTGTGATTCTGGCCAATGGCATAATATTAGTGCACATAGATTGAGATGGTGTTCACCAAACCACCAAACCACCTAGCTCGCGCCTCTCCTCCGACTACTCTACTACAAGCATTTACCCCCGCAAGTATTGCCTATAGCCAGACGGATTTGAATATCATATACAAGAGTGGCCCTCGCTACGCTCCGGGTGGTCCAGGGGAGCGAGGGTGCAAGGATCCGAGTCAACGGCCGCAAGAGGAAAGCGGATCACGGTATACTCTGAGATTTGAGTTCACACTGCGTATCTGCCAATATTTTCTCTCGAAGAAAATGTGAAGAAAGGAGAGGGAGTAAGGATGCCTTTGACATCACCTTTTTCCGAAGAGAAAATCACGTCTTTTCCTTTCACTTTCCCATACATTTTCCCTAGATTCCCTTTGTTCCCTTTGTTCGTTTCATTCCTTTTCGCAGAACTTTGTGCACAGAAAAAAGGTGATAAGAAAGGCAGCATTTGGCACTTCATTTTCGCTACATTTTCTCAGGAATAAAATTATGGCAGATACACAGTGTCAGTAAGAGCGGAGGTCGATCCTTGCGGTAATACCGCAGCAGCACAAAAGACTGGTTCGCGAAGTCTCCACCGGGAAACGATAGAAGGGAACAGGGTACAAACAAATGACACCATAGGGTACACGCCGAAAGATAAATAACCAGGGAAAGGCAGAGATCCTGCGGGGGAGGGGAGGGCACAACTATCGAGTCAAATAAGTAAGCACTAAGTAAGCTAGGTAAGTAAAGATAAGAAAGGAATGGACGCCCTGACATGGCGTCGTAAGTAAAAGTGAAGCGATTGAGCAACGGTAAGAAAAAAATTGAAGCTTGGGGGGACATGGTTAATAACATGGAGTAATAACCATGGAGTAATGATAATAATCATGGCTCGCATATAGCAGAGTGCCTCATTATGTGGCAGGCTACGTATACCTGATGAGCGGTATACGTAGTGGCTTATATGGGGTTATATGACTGTAGTCCGAGTCATAGTACTTACAGTGGACGTTCTCGAACTCTCTTAACTGACGAGCAGCAGGTCTCTGAACGTCAAACCCACCGAAATTAACCTCGATGCACTCCAAATCACGAAGGGAGCGACAAGCCGCCTTCACCTCGCCCCACGGGAGACTTTCTGGATCGGCAACGCTGAAGTAAGACACGACTTCGAGTCCCAGTGTGCGAAGTCGTTTCCGAGGGATGGCCCGCATGAGGTCTACTGAGATATGCCATATGTGGAGGTATGTTTTGTTCTTGATGTCCATGCTTATCAATTGGCCATGGCCTTCTTCCACGAAAACGTCACCGTGAACTATCAGCTTGATATCTTCTAGATGGACGCAAGCTGTTAATCCGGTTCGGGCTTGGGAGACAAAGGAGCGTCGCTCTGTCATTAAGGTCTTGTTAGCGGATGTAGAGCAGTGATATCGGTAGTGTGGTCGTACGAACCGGATGCGTAGTCGAAGTTGTCTGATCGAGTAGGATGGTGGTAGTGTGAAATGCTCAACGTGAGGCTCTTGAGAGTTTTCCCAGTAGTGCACAGTAGGACAGCAAGGCCAGCTGGATTAGATGTGCCTACTGAAACGGCCATCGACATCAGCGAGCGAAATGCGTCAATTTCCATGAGGAAGCGAGCGATTATGGAAACGGGCATAGGAAAGAGGAGTCCGGAGTATGGCTGTAAATTTGACGATCTAATCTTGTGAATTTGTAGTTTGCCACGATGGCCAGCTGAGTTACTGGCCGATACTCTTCGAGTTACAGCAGATGTGAACTGTGGGGGAGATGCGTAGAAAGAGTCGATCTCCGAGAAGAGTCCAAGGATATCGGCCAGGTCGTCGAACCAGAATTCACCGTGAGAGACAAAGTGCAGGTCTCTGAGAGTGTGCGAGTATCCTGCAACATGGTATATACCAATTGCCCGTGAAAGACTGAGCTGATCTAGTTCCAGCGAGTCCAGTGAAGGCAAGCAGCTCAGGAGCATGTCTACTTCTTTGAGGGTCATCGTACAGCGGCTCAAGCGAGCCACTCGAACGTGCACTGCAAGCCAGGGTGATTCCGTCCAGAAGCTGAGCCAGTCTGGATGTCGAAGCATGCGGTCCTTGGAGATAACGAGTGTGCGGAATCGAAGAGGAAGGGTTACAGCTCGCCAGCGTCGACAGACATGTAAACATATCTCGTGACAGTGTGGGATTTGGCGAATAATGGCGTCGAGAATCTCGTTTGGTAGACGGTGAATTGGGGGTGTTGCTGGACTGTTTGCGAGAATTCGTATGCTACTGGTAAGTGGGCGAGTAGCTGTGCCTGTCTTGTGATGTACTTCATCGACTCGGGGATGATGTATAGTATGCGCCGCCTATCGTATAATAACGTGGCTAAGGAAGGATATTCCGAGCTGAAGGAGCCTCAAGTGAGCTTACCGTTCCTTCAGAGTCAGTTCCGGGCTGTTGTGACAGTGACTCCCACGAAAGCCACAGTGCCAGCGAGGGATCGAGCTTCATCGTGATCATGGTAGTCAGTGAGAAAGCATGTTTCTGGATTTGGTGGACAAACCTCTTCTTGCATCTCTACGCAGCTTGATTATGCGAGGTATTGGAGGAGCAGGACAAGGTGTCGCGATGCAACTCCGAGTCATTATGTATCAGTGTTACTCACGGTTCGACTTCATCATGACTGATGTGCGCTTATCGCGCACAAGGCCGAGATGGACTGCCTTAATAGGCAGAAATACCCTTCGGCACTCCGGCATCGGGCCATGGTTTGATTTCCTGGCAAGAACGGTGCCAGTACTTGGCGCTCCTTACTATGTTGCTATTGTGTTTCGTATTTATCGAGATTGTTAGCATTTCAGGGTAAGTCTTCATAAGATTGTTCAATATTGATAACTGCATAATCTAGATAGGTGCGCCGTTCAATATCTTCGCTTCTTCGCCGCAGGCCAGTGCGTACTTTGCCATTGGCTTGAAAATTCTCGATTGTACATGGAGTTTGCTGTCCTCGTACCACAGACTTCAAGTTGTGGTTGAGGAGATGCGATTATCCTGTCCAGAGCTTTCTCTGACTCGCTGGCAGTGTACACGATTGCAGCAACGCGTTCGTAGTCTGGGCCTAGAATTCGTTGCACGCCGTCTTCACTCCGACATATGCTTCGAACCAGCGCTGCACCCTTTGTCCGATGCATCCGCCAACGTATCAGCTCATGCAATGCGTCAGACTTGGTAATCTGGAGAGGGAGAGCCATGGATTAGCCGACTATCACAGCAAATCTTGAAGTGTTTATAAGAATACATACACTGAGCCATATCTTCCTATCGTGAGATACATCCCAAGTCGCCAAGTCGGTTGCATACAAAGTGAGACCTTCGAGGACATGCTTCTCCACCCGTGGCCCACCCATGATGCGAAACTTGGTCGTTCGTCCCTCGGAGTGCGCCAAAAAGCTGCGAGCCGCTTGACACGAAGCACAAGAGCACACCCATTGCGCAAGTTTGGAGAGTTGGGTGGATAGTGTAGGAGTAGCCACAGGCATAGGACCTAGAAGTTGCTCGATGCAGACGACAATTATCTTCCTCACAAAGCAGTCCAGGTTGGTCTGGTGCTTGACTGCCCATTCTTGGAGTTTCGGGATTAAGGGGCCTAGGACGCTTTCAACGTATGCTGCGTTGAGGATAGTTGGTGAGAGTGCATCAGTAATGATATTTTCGATGGCTGCGGTGGGATCATGCGCTTTCGAAGCGAAGTCAAGGGCAGCCACTATACTCGGGACAGTGTGTACCTGGGCGCAATATCGAGAGAGGATGGCTGTTTCTGATCGTAGAAACTCATCCCACTTCTCGTCAGGTACTGATGTAACGATCCGCTCGCTATTCGAGACTATGTGGCTGTGGAAATTCTGATTGTGCTTCTGGGGTAGGTTTAACCGGCGGATACGAGGCCAAACACTGCAAATATACAATCAGAGGGTTTCATGAATACTTGTTTGGAAAGTTTATAATGAACAACGTACGTTCTAATGAATAGCTCTCCGTCTCTACGTGTCAACGCAGCATCCACCAACGTCGTGAGCTGCTTAAGAAGTACATCATCGTTAGGGCTTTCTTGAAGCTGGTCCAAAACCAAGTGGACCGTCTTCTCCTGAAACATCGCAAAGTTCGACAGCACCGGTGCGTATCTAGGATGGATATTTGCCACAAAGACAACAAGAGGCAACATCACGTACGCCGCATGCATCGCTGCGTGTATCCCTTCCAACGCCTGGTTTACCTGCATGATACGCTCGAGAACGTCAGGAAGCATGTGGCCGCACTCCCGCTGAAGGATTTGATCCACGAAGAATGTGACATGAAATCGGTTGTGCTCAGCCATGTCGGCCACATCATGGGGGATGGCACCACGATCGACAGGTCGCGGAGGCGGATACTTGTAGAAGGGTTCCTTAGAGATGGCGGCCTTGACGAGCTCTGCGATTACGGTAGATCTGGCGTCGCAAGGAGGGAAAGTGGTGCCTCTGGCCAACTCGGAGGCGAACTCGAGTAGAACGTTCTCATCGGCGACAGAAACGATACGTGCTAGCATGCTGATATTCAAAAACTCCTGTGAGTACTGGCTAAGATTTGAGCGTGGCATGTGACTGACTGATCCTTCAGGTATTCAATACCACCATGAGTCTTCGCCACGGCAAAGAACAGTCGAATATCCAACTTCGTTGCTTCCTTCAAAGACGTAAACATCTTGAGTTTCTGTGCGGCACACCATTCTGGTAGAGCCCCGTTAGGGCCTCCCACACAGCGCTTTTCGAGATGTTCAAGGAACATCAGCTTTGATGCATTACACGAGTCTTTTCCCAACATATGCTCAAGACTACAGTCACTCGATATATGAGCAAAGATCAGCTTTACCAAGACGGAAAAAGACATACCCGGGTAGGATAGCCTGGAAGCCAAACTTCTGCACGGCAGCGACAATCTTGTAGGTCGGTATCACGCGCTCCGTGTTGTACATCGAATTGTAATACCCTTCCCCCGAAACTTCATAATATTCATCTTCGAAACGTATATCGTCCTTGTTTTTGAATCCGAGTTCGGTGGAGTGAGAGTACTGGGAACAGTCGCTGTCATCTCCGTCCGACGGGCTGTAATACCAGAAGGTTGACTCCGACTGCCCATACACGTCGCACGACATGATCGTTCTATTCCAGAGCTCGGGGTCGCCTAAGTGGCAAGCTAAATCGCAGATGACTCCCGCAACTCTTCGCACTCCTCTATGCGAACGCTCTAGCAGCTCGTCGACGAGGTTCATGGTGCTGGTGGTGTTGGCAGACTTGCGCTTGCGCAAGGCCATGGACTTAACCTCTGAGAGTGCTCGCTCAAACCCCTTCCTCCCAGGGTATCTAATATCGAAGTTGCTCCAACCGGGCCAGATAACTAGCACTGTACGACGATAGTCTGCGTAGGTCACGTATGAGCACCATGAAACCGCCTGACTGCACGGACGTGATGGCTTACCGCGTTTGCGCAATCCTTTCTGGATGGCTCATGTGAGCTGTCAAGAAGGCTGAAGTTGAAAGAGCGAGCACGCACCTCATCCCCACCTAATTCCATGTAGGTTTCCTTTACAAATGAGCCTTCGTCAATAGCGCCATGGAAGTCTGGAGGTATTGTCGCATCCTTCTCAAAGCTCAGTATGTACGGAACACGGTTCCCATCCAAGTCCAGGAAGTTATCGAAGGATTCATGCCAATCGATGTCTCCCCAGCTCGGCTCTCTATCCCGTATCCGCTCCCACTTCTTTCCCGTAAAGCTTGCGAGCCCTAGGTAGAATCCCAACGGAGTCGCCAGCGCGCGCAGGAGCGCAAATTTATGTGCATCCACGCCTTCCAGAGTTGGTATGCGTGAACTACTGCTTGGGTAGGTGTGGTCGAGTAGACATATAATGATGCGAGGGATTGAACGGCCTTTAGATTCCTTCCATAAGGTCAGGAGGCGTTGGAGTTCCGGTACAATGTCGGCATGCTGGGCCACACAGTCCGTGACGCTACCCTGATCAACCACTTTCGATAGCAGGTCGTGTAAGCTATCCTGTGCATAGATATATGAGTCAATGGTATAATAGTTCAGGGAAATCTCGTACCTGAACTGGCCTTCGTTCTTGGGATTCCGGGGCCAAATTCGGGTCTATAACCGCCAAACCCGGGTCAACACACTTGTCCTCTGTCGCCATCCAGGAAGACACGAGGGGAAACCTAGGTTGCTTGCGGTTTGCGAGTAAATACTCATAGTAGAACCTTGTCAGCAACGTCTCGTATCCACGGACCACTAGTCGCTGATGAGCTTACTAGTATCTCTCAGAAGAGTCTGCAAGGCAGTTAGTCGTTTGACTTTCAGAGCGTGTACGGAATAAGTAATCGAATATTGTGCTCAGTGCAACGCTCAATCGCTTCAGTAAGTAGACAAAGGTGCGATTGTGGTCGTTGTTCGCGAATGAATTCGAACCAGCGCTAGCTGCTGAGCGCGTATATATATATTGTCACGCTTGTGACCCACGCGAAACAGCTTGTCACTCTAGATCTGAATCAGGGCATGGTTTGTATAGTACGACTCGAACCGTTCAAGCCCAAACATAGAGTAGTCTAGTACTTGCCAGCGATACACAGAGTAAGTTAAATGCAGTGAAATTTTGCACAGATTATGTGCAGCTAATTGTGAGATTCGCTCTGTCACAGTTCTCAAACCTGCGTGCAGTAACCAGTTACGCAAACTTACCAGAGCTTGGCCCTGAGCAAGCTACTGCCCAGTATATGTGCAATTTACTGGAATCGACAATGCCCAAGGCTTTATGCTCACCCGAGTCGGAGATACCCCACGCTAGTCTCGCGTCGTATATCGACAGTATACCAGATGAGCTGTTGGACTATGTAATCGATCTCACCCGTGATCCAACTTGCAGCGGGGCACCCTCTGATCAGCACAATTCAAGCTGGCATGCTTGCGTCCTGGTGTGTCGTCGGTGGTACAACATCACCCTTCCTCACCTTTTCCGCTCTGTCACGATCTCCCCGAATGCTCCTGGAGATGTACAGGACTTCTACGAGATGATATCAAACAACCCTCTCACTGCCCAACATATCCAGCGCGTCAGCATTGGTCTTGTGAAACTATACCTATATACTCTAGCGGAAATCCTCGAAGTGCTTACCGGACTACGATCGCTTGACTTGCGCCTGTTGGTTCTGCAACACAACCCGGATGAAAAGCCTCTCCGTGGAGGGTTCAAGATCAGTCGCATGTCCTGCACGGTAGGCCACGGATTAGACGGTCTATGGACAGTAGTCGATATCTTGGGCCTGTTCTCGGCAATAGACGACTTGGACTTACGAGTCCAGCAGTCCTGGCACCACCATCATGTTGAAGAGAACTCGAACGAACTTGAAGGAGAGGAGTGGAATTCAGTCTCTCAGTCACTGCAGAATCTGAAGATCCACTCGGCAACCATGGATTCCTCGACTGAAGGGATGCATCATACGACTCTGTTGGTCAAACTTGGCGCATTTCGTCATCTCAAGAACCTCATAATATATACAGTGAAACTATCTGAGCTGGAGAACCTCAACACAGTACTATGCTCGCTTGCACCCACGCTATGCTCATGTGCAACCATGATCTGCCTCCGCTTCTCTGAAGCCCCATATGACTTGGACGGTGAGTTTCAAAGTTCTTATATCCACCTCTCATGCCGTATACTAAGCGTTGCTTCCTTACAGAATACGTGAGGTGCTTGCACAACGGGCTGAACGCATGCGTCCTCCTTCGCACATTCACTCTTGATATATGCAGCAAAGTCCCCCGCCAATCAACATATCCACCCAGCTTGATGAACCAGATTGTTGGGTCTACCGCGCGAGAGTGGCGATTTGCTCTTGAACTGCTCTCGCTGCTTCCCAACCCTGATCAGCTCAAGAGAGTCGACTTTACATATTCCCTCGATGAAATAATCAATCCGGATGTACGGTTTGGATATGACAGGCTCCCATGGCCAATGATGCGCGACACGTTCCGTCGCTTCAGGAACGTTGAGAGGATCTCTGTCGCGTTCCATACAAACCCGCGTGACTTTTTGGTCAACATCGAGGGCGAGGCGGACGACTGTACGGCTCTTCAAACGGCATGGAGAAAATGTGCTATGCAGGAGATGAAGGAATTCGACAGCGTACTAAAGTTCATCTAATGAACGGCGACCCCATCCACGATACTCATTATGATTTAGGTATGAGAACTCTCCTGGTAATCGTGCGCCCACCTTTACTGACGCAAGTGCTTAGCAGGTTGCGTACTTTACTCATTGCTACCGCCTACTCGTTTGCGATGGAATATAGCCATAGACACAGGTGTCTGATATAATTACGTATATTGTTAGTTTCACAAGATGATACGATTAGCAGAGAGCATGGACGATACGTTCACAAGAGTAAAGACAGCTAACTACGAGCACGAATACTATTAAGAACGACGAGAAAGAACGACGAGAAAACTTCCAAGATTATTCAGAGATGGTAAAGAACGAGTAACACGTTTGAAACGAAGCAGGGTATGGTACGGACTTCGAATTTGATCGCGTCTGAGCAATAATGCGAGTGGCAAGAATTGTATGATACGTGGATCTGAATGGCATATGATATGTACGTTGCATGATGAATGAATATTATGTGCACTGCGTATTGCGTAATCGTAGAGAAAAGAGAGCGACCAAAAAAAAACTTGAATGCTATAATCGGAAAAGAGGGGCACAGTCAATGTCTGAGGGGTACACGAGCTGAGAGAGAATACGTACCTATTGAGCTTATATACATGAATTGGATTGACCTTTACGTTCGCTTTGACTTACCTTACCTTCCAAGACTGAATTCCAAGATACGAAGAAACCCGAAAACACTCCTCCTTCCTTTCATCTTCCACACGCCCTTCTTCCTTCCTTTCTTCCTCCACACCGCTTTCTCCTATACCTCCTGTTCCGCCTACAAATCACTCATCTCATCAGGAATTTCCCCCGCAACGTCCAACTCGTCCGAAACAACCGACACCCTCTTCGGCTCGAGCATCGACACCAAGTCGACGAGATCGTCGTTGACCTGGTGCTTTGCAGGTGAGGGAGACTCTGGGAGCTCGCCTTCGACTTCTTGCTCTTGCTCTTGTGCTTGCTCTTCAACGTGGGCAGGCTCTGTCTCGGGCTCTGCGACGTGTTCGTCGGTCTCGGAGGGGACGTGCTCGGCTTCGAGAGGGGCCTCAGGTTCTGAGGTAGGCTCCGCCACAGTCTCATCTACGTGCTCCTGTTCTGTTTCAGCTGGAACTTCTGATTCTTCAGATGAATGCGAGTGAACGGGCTCATCGTCTATAGGGTGAGCATCAACCTCTGGCTCTTCGACGTGTTCTTCGGGTTCGCCGTGCAAAATGGCTTCTTCTGAGTGTGCCTCTTCGTGGTGCTCTACAGGTTCCTCATGCTCTTCAGCAGGAGCAACCGCCTCAGCTACAGCCGCAGCTGTAGCCGTAGCAGCGACGGCAACCGTCGCACCACCAGCAGCCTTCTTCACACCACTCGCCCCTCCCCTTCCTCTCACAGTAGCACTCCCTCTCGTCGCAACACTTCCCCTCGTAGCCACACCTCCTCTCGTCGCAACCCCCCTCCTCACACTCCCCCCAGTCCTCACAGGCGGCGGACTAACAACCGCACTCGGCACCCTCGTCTTCTGCAAACTCGCAGCCGTAGGCTTACTCAGTCTCTCCGCGACATCAGGACTCAACGTCTGTCTCTTCACGGGTACGGGAGGGACGTCATCATTCGCTGCTTTCGTACGCGCTAGGGATGCTGCTGTTGGTGCGAATAGGCCTGAGCGCGGTGTCGGCGCGGCAGGGGGACGAGAGGAGGGGGTCTTGGGTCGGCTTGGTGTCGATGCTAGCGCTGTTCGGGAGGAGGGTGTCTTCGGGCGAGTGGTGGACGGCCTGGGGTGCGATGCCAAAGAGGGTGTCTTGGAGCGGGACGGGGTGTTGGGTGTAGAAGCTGTAGGTGTAGGACGCACAGACGCGCTCGAAGCGGGTCGTGGGCGGATTTGTTGGTGGGATTGAGAGTGTGGGAGTTTAGCCGTAGCCGAAGAGGCGGGTTTAGCATTTGTCGGTGCTGACGTCGATGCGGAGATGCCGGGGGCACGGTGGAAGGAGGATGGAGGGGATTTGGCTGTTGTTCGGGTGGCAGTTGTAGGCTTCGCACTAGCGGCTGCACGAGTTGCAGTGGGCTTCGACTTGGAAGGCGAGGTTTGCGTTCGTGGGGGCACGGTAGATCCAACGCTTGTTTGTCGGCCGTGTGTAGGCTTTGCAGGCGCAGGTGTTGACTCTGAGGGTGGGATGACTTCGGTTGCCTCTGCGACGGGGGACTCTTCGGAAACAGAAGGGGGATTTTCTGGGAGTTCTGCTACCTCAGCTTTCGGCGATGCCTCTGGCGTTGGCAACGACGGCTTTGCTGACACCTCATCCTGGGCAGACGTCTCTGAAGCGGACGGTGTAATCGCAGACGATACCTCCTGCTTTGGCTTCGGAGGCCACTCGCGCTTCTCCTTTATTTCTACTTTCGCAGCATCGCCAGATGGGTTTGATAGCGAACTTGACGTACGTGACGGACCCGACGCAGCGGCAGCGACGATGGACTGTCGCTTTGTTTGCTGCTCGAATCGACCGATGAGGTTGGCTACACTTGCACGAGGTCGTTCGTCTGGGAGAGGCCTACACAGGTGTAGTATCCAGATGGAACGATGATTAAAGTTGACATCTCGAAATCAGACACGGCCCTTACATTGTCAGTCCAAATATAAGTTCCTGATCGTACGAGACAGCGTCTCAGTACTCGATGATGTGTCGTGCTCTCGCCGGCGAGAGAAAGAAAGTCGCAGCGATGGTGGTGGTGGTTTGAGAGAGAAAGAGAGTTGGTCGTGGTGGTTGGTTGCGATGTCCCAGTCCGGTCATGCTCGCTCGGATCAGCCCATGCCCTACGTGGACGCGTCTCATTTCTCTGACTCTCCGTCGGCTACTTTTACTCGTTCATCTCAGATCGTTTGCTCTGCTGGCAATTCACTGACATTATGTAGCTTTGTTCACGAATAAGCATGTTAACGTTGCCGGTCAAGTCGAATCCGTCGGAATTGCAAGGATCAGCGAGAAGAGTATCCTCATGGGGTACCCGTATGAGCTGGCAGAGCTCCAGGGAGTGAGCTTGCGAGTATAGGTGAGCTACGTTGCAAATTTGTGATTGCGCACTGCGAAGAGTATTTACTCAGGTGTTATGACAGCGAATTCTCCCCGGCAGCACACGAATGTGCACCCGAGAGCTCGAGCCTGAGGTCCATAGGCCGGTAGCCGAGTGTTAGTAATGAGAGTCGCGACGGCTGCTCTGGCTCTACATAGAAACTTGAAAGAGCTTATAACATGACAGATATAATTTCCTGGTGAGCATCATCATCTGCCTTGTACTCGTTTTAAGCCCTTTCACATTGCCGAATAGGGAAACTTGTGAACTTCAGTTCTACAGCTCTGGCTTCACGCAGTGCAATGCTGCAACTGCGGATATACCACTCTACCTTGTGCTTACATCGTGGAGCATCCAGGATGCTTTTATTATGGATCTTGTGGACGGAACATAAATGCGGCCAACAATGGACGCGCCAAACGGACTGATTCGAAACTTCTACACGTTCTACGGGAACGATCGTTCAAATTGGTTTGAAACCAACAGGACGCGTCGTGAGAAGTTGAGAGGCTGTCAGCCTCGATTTGGACGGTGCCGATAGGGGTAACAACCAGCCATCATATAAATAACTTGACCTAACGTCGAATACTGTCCCTTACCCCCCACCACTTTCCTCCGCCGTCTTCCCTCCCGACTACTCCAGCTCTGTCGGTCGAACGATGCATGGTAGGTGAATCACGTCTCGGACCGTACTGACATGTACATTAGGACATTAAAATTTCTAGAAAAGGCGAAACAAAATACGAACCACTGCTCAGCGAGCTACCAGTGGATCCGCCCGCCCAATGCCGCTGCTTCTCCACCCATCTCAAACTTAACCGACATAGATATGACTTGGATCCACTATTTCATATTCTATTTAGCGGATATACTCTAGGAGTTTCAAGCAGCTTCAAGACATATAACTTCATCTCCATACGCGGAAGTGGACGGCGAATCTCCAAGTTCGCAGATCCCTAGCCGGTTTCATGACATACCGGTCACGGACGTAGTCGCGGATTCCAACAACGGGGAACAGAGAACACGACTCTCAGAACGCCAACAACAAGCAGCAACGGTTTCTTACTCATCTCGGGGGGTTTGCCAAACATTCACGTGCACCGTTACGCGCCTCGTCACGGTCACGTGTGTCACGTCACATCCTTCTTGGACGCCATCTTTTGTTTTCAAGAATACAACGACAGAGTTCATGTATACGGCAATGACGACCATCGTGGTCCCCAACACGTGTCTCTTGAAGTTCTGTCTGCACAGGTGTCAAGGTTGTCATGCAACCTGCGGCAGCTATGCAGACAACAAGCTTCTTGAGATCCTCGTGTTGGGGACTCTACGCTTCCAACGGGCGATCTTCAGCCAACAAGGTCATCTTTACGTCGAAAAAACGCGTTTTGCTGTGCAAAAACTTCAAGGTAACCTATACGACTACACAACACCCAACGTTTCTTATTCCACTGCATAAGCCGGATGGCTACTCGTTCAACATCTCCATGTCGCTCGACGTCGATGCTTTGTCCTGCCTTGACTTCCGTAACCGTGATGCGCCAACCGATATCCATGAGGCAGATACCTTGCAGCGCAATGCACGCGTCTGTACGCCTACTTGACCTGTTGTGGCCTACGGGGTTTACCTTGCTATCGTAAAAAGAGGGTCTATAGGTAGTGCGATTTCGCTTTATAAGGCCATGCAAACATCGGTAATCCTACAAGTGCTCTTCTCTGGGTACTTTCCTACTTACACATACCGACAGGCAAACCGATTCCGACACTCTACCTTTCTTACTACTGCTGATATATCGCCACAGCATTCCGCACCTCGCAGCAATGGCAAGCCGATGGACTATGGGTCGACAGACCGCTCAACGTGCAGCAATCCACCGCCGCAAGGGCCCTCCAGGTCTCCCCGTCGAACTATGGCAGAAAATCTTCGGCCACATGCCTCGTTCAGCACAACTCTCCTGCCTCTTGGTCTGCCGCTGGTTCTACCAGATGTGTCTGCCGTTCTCGTTCAAGACTCTCAAGTTCCACATGGAGTCGTCCTACTTTGACCGGTGCAACTCGTGGTTCCCTGAGAAGGACAAATATTTGACGAGGTGGGATTCGGCGAAGCAGGCGCAGGAGGCTTTGCAGTATATCTGTAGCTCTGGTGCTAATTCGTGGGCTCATTTTGTGGAGAGCGTGACGGTCATTGTCCGGGACTCGTCTAACATTGCTCGTAAGTCGTTCAAGTTATGACTATGTCGAGGACACAAACTAAGCTGATGTGATCGTGCGTTGCAGACTTCCAACTGCTCATTGCCGCCCTCCGACGCCTGCCCCGGTTGAAAGAGTTCCACCTTTCTGTGACATCGTGGCGTCACGGAGATGCCGTGCAGAGGTTGGAACACCGGCCTATTCAAGTATTCGTCCACGAAGTCCTCAGATCCTCCGGTGACCTGCGTGTCATCACCCTCCCTCCCCTGTACGCCTCTGATCTTTCATTTCTCTCTCACACATCACTAACCAAACCATGTCCACCACAAATAGACTTGCATACAACGCATTCCCAGCAATGCTAAGCCTCCGCAAGCTGCACACAGTCATCCTCTACGAAAAACTGCACTCCCCCTCCGCCACCCTCCCCCGCGCAGTCGTCGACGAGCTCCGCTACCAATTCCACCACCCCATGGCCACGCACGCCCGCGCCCTCTCCCGTCAACTGCGCGACCTCACCATCGACGAGTCCCTCCTCCCCATCATCCCCAAAGAAGTCCTGCACCACCTCCGCCGTCTCGAGATCCTCAACGTCGCCAAGTCTAACCGGCTCGCTGACACTCTGATTGCGTGTAGGAGACTTGAGAGTCTCACGGTACATGAAGTTGTGGGGTATAGCAACTGTCTGACGCATTCTGGTATGCAACTTGACCCGCACGAGCACGACGAGCGTATCACGCTGTACACGGCCAACGGTCTAGAATCCCACTCTCATAGGATCTTCAACATACTCGCCAGTCGACCGGACATCCTACCCTACCTCACCGCGTTCAAGTACGCGCAATACGCTACGGTGTTGCCGGTGGAGATATGCACGCACATCGAGAACTTCTTGAGCAAGCGTCCGAGGCTCGAGATGCTTGATATCAACGCGGTGCTGACGAATGTGGAGGTTGCGAGGCGGGTGTTGAGGGTCGCGAGAGGAATGAGATGGCTGACTGTGCTTGGGATTGAGTATAGGGAGCCGAGGAACGCGTTTGGGGATGTGAGTAGCGTGTTGGGGGAGATTCCGAAGAGTGTTAGTCGGTTGAGGTTCGCGGTGCATGGGTGGAATCTTTTCGATGCTCCACCTGCTCAGAGGGTTACAACTGTCGACTGGGTGATTCAGCAAGCTGTACGTCCTTATCCCCTCTTCTCTTCCTGTCTTGCTCCTACTCTGGTATTTAAATTTACTGACATACACTTTTGCTCGTACAATAACTTGTAAAGCTCACTGCCCTCCCCCGCCTAACCTTCCTCCACATCTCCGACGGTGTCGAACGTCCCTCCCACATCGAACCCGACAAAACCTCCCTCCCAGCCTCCAAGCTCAAACGTCTCAGCCTACTGGGCATCGAGAACTGCTGGTACGACGTCATCCCCGGTCAGCCTCACGCACTTGTTCCTTGGGACCCAAGACAGGTGTATTGGCACACCTTTGTGGACAAGATGGGGTACGAGGCGGAGTGGCTTATGCGCTACCATCGGGATGTTCGTGGACCGATTTGATTGTGTCAGGAAGTATGGCTGACGCGAGTTTGGTGCGTAGCTGGGGAGTTCTCTCCTGCCATGGTGTATGTTGTTCCAGTCTCTTTGATTCCTCTTGTTGCAGCCTCTTTTTACCTATTTCTTGGATCTGGACACTCTATTTTCTTCTACATAAGAATTCCGCTTTTGATGCAGCTTCAATGCGCAGCTCGTTTCCCAGTTGTAACCACACTCCCTCTCCCGGGCCACTGCCCAAGGACACTGTCGCTCCCTCTCACCACCCAAGGACTTGTATTTCTCGAACACCAGTGATCTCAAATAACTTGTACTTGTACTATACTCACGGACAGTCATGGACTCTGTTTATGCATTCCATTATCTTTGAATGAATCTAGTTTTACAAAATATGGAACAGGAAAATTGGCTTGAACAGTGTGATAAGTATACTTCTCCCCCGGTACTTCAAGTTGCGCGATTGTGTTATGAACGTCGCTGCTCTTCGTCAAGCTTACACTTTCGAGTTGCCGTCGGAGGTCCGAGTCAGACAAATGATCCTGAGCTCACGAAGGTTGAATCTGTCTCGTCTGCCTCGGGGAGACTACTTAAGTACTATTCGGAGACGGCGATTCGAAGGCGCTATTTCTGCTTTGTCAGCGACCTCCATCATCCTGTCAGTCCGAGTCACGGTACCGCCGCCTTGTTAACTGTCAGGGCCCAGCAGTGACCACTACTGGCTATAATCTCTCGAACTTCAGGCTACACATTGGTCAGTCAACTATCGTCCACAATCCAGTTCGTATCATGGTTTGAGTCTAATTTTATCGCAGTCTGAAGACCCGAAACACGGTCACCGTGGTGATCTTGAACTTGTGGACGTTTAACCATGTCTGACCAGACCAACCTCGTTGAACCCTACGAAATATCTTCAACATGCCACAAAAAACCAGGCTCCCCATTCGACAGGATTCCAGATGAGCTACTGGAGTGGATCGTCAAGTCCATCGGCTCTATGTTTCGCATATCGGATGAAGCTTCCGGTCGACGTAACTGGCATGCTTGTGCGCTGGTGTGTAAACGATGGTATAACATTGCGTTACCACATCTATTCCGCGTCATCCTTATCTCCTCCAATTCGCCTGGGAGCCTTAGTGACTTCCGCGACATGATTTTGCATAACACTGCAGTCGCTCAATACGTTGAGCGTCTGAGCATTATCTTCGTCGATCTGCACGTATCAGTATTGGCAGCAACGCTTAAAGAGCTGGCCAATCTCCAAGCACTTGGCTTATTCTTGTCTACCGTGAAACCTTCGGCGGGCGAACAGCCGTTGCGCGGACCCGGACTCGGAAACATCAAGCTCAGAGTCTTTGAATATGAGATTCCAGTCCGGCGAGTCGCCTTTCAGAGCCGGATAGTGTGCCCCTCCCTCGACTGCCAAAGGGCAATACTCCAAGTACTGGGCCTGTTTTCGGAGATAGGCCGCTTATACTTACGGACTCTAGCCCAGTATATCCCCCGGTATGAAGTCGCCGAGGATGAGCGAGAGTGCGACCTACTCTCTGTTCCCCTATTCTTGCACTCCCTCAAGTTTCAAAGCGTAAACATCAACTCCCTCTCTGAACAGGACATGCCATATATCACCGTCTTCAACCAGTTGGACGGGTTTCGGAATCTGACAGATCTTCGAGTGCATCCGGACAGCTTACCGGGACTGAGGAACCTTGGCAAACAACTCTGTCTCCACGCCCCAACATTACGTTATCTATTCATATACTTCTGGTTCAACCTTGGCGGAGAATTCAGAGTTCCACACAACTTTGAGGGTAAGCTGCTTGTACTATCTCTCCTACAGTCTTTGCTGACATGACCTCTACTATTTGCATTGTTAGAGTATACAGCGCATATACGGGAGGGTTTAAGTGCGTGCGTTAACCTTCGAGTGTGCGCCGTCACTGTGTGCAGCCAGCTCCCAGTTGAGCCACATCAACGCTCGCCCCGCGTATCTGCTCGTGCAGTCGAATTGATTGCCCACGAGTGGAAATTCCTACTAGAGATTGTGACATTGCTTCCTGATGACCTCAGCGAACTCATACTGTCATACAACCTCAAAGAGACATCCTTCCCAGACCTGAACTATGGATATGACGAACTTCCGTGGTCGGTAATGCGTGAGAGGTGTCGCCGCTTCAAGAATCCCAGCTCTATATCCGTCGAATTTGCCTATGAAAACAATGAAGAAAACCAGGATCGGGATCAAGTAGTGAGGATCGCAGATCATAAGATGCGGTGGCAGAAGTGCGCTGGGCGGGAGATGAAGGAATTTGAGGACATCCTGCAGTTCGGTGGGCAAAATTAGGTTTTATAAGTATTATGTCACTCGGAATTTAGATGTCAGTGGGCTTCATGATTGTCACGTTGCGTAGGACGATAGGAAAGAGATTGATATCACTCGCGGATTGAGAATGCTTCCAGAGGATTGACAATCGCATTCTAAGTTGAACTACGATCGCGACAAGAGCAAAGCATTGAAAGCAAGTCACTGCGGCAAACAGATCCAGACATCGAGCGTGCAGGGCGCTTACTCGAGCCAGCCCTCCGAATCCGATACCTGAGTTCGAGTCAACCTCCGTTGACGTTGTAACGTTTACAGAAGGCGACTCTGAGCCCGCGCGAAGTCTGAGTCTGTCACTTTGCCCCGAGTACATTGTCAGTGCCCTGGAGTCCTGGACAGCACCGTGGGAAACTTATTGTCGGTACCGTATTGGCGCTCTATAACGTTCGCTGAACGTGTTTCTCGCGCTCACCACTGTCATGCATACGCTCGTTGAACACGTTCTGCGTATGGTGAGTGAAGTATTTACTGGGTCTCATAGCTCATACAAATCTGCTCTACAATCCCAACTAACGATACTTACTTAGCTCCCAGAGTGGCATCACTGGCAGTAGTGTGTTCACTCGAACACTCCGAAGCATGGCCGGCGATAATACTGGCGATCTGGTCTCTACGACACACCAGCCAGAACAACCGTACATAGAGGCTCCTTTCGACAGAATACCGGATGAAATACTGGAGTGGATCATCAAGTCTACCGTTCCCCCGCCTCCCGCTTTACGGGACAAAGTCGTACGCAATCGTAAAAAATGGCCATGGCATGCCTGCGCATTGGTTTCTCGCCGATGGTACAATATCACGATCCCGTCCCTAGTCTGCCATATCTACCTTTCTCCTGCCAGTCCTGGAGATATGAGCGATTTCTACAGTTTCATATCGTGCAAACCGTCGATTGCTCGACACATCCACGGTTTAGCTGTCATGGATCTCGAATTGCAGATATTGGCTCTGGCAGAAACACTTAACATACTCCGCTCTCTCAAGATCCTCTGCTTATCACCTATTGCTATCCGATCTGATACTGGTGATCAACGGATCCGCAGAAGTTTCAAAATTGAAACCCTTCACTATGAGGCTCCCATCGACGTCTCAAACACCTTGATGACCATAATTAACCCCCCTTCTCACGAATATGAAAGGACGACGTTTGTTCTCGTGGGTCTGTTTTCAAATATTGACTATTTCACCCTGCGGGGAAGGGCTGTGATCATCCCACGTAGTCACGTCGAAAACGAGGACGAACAGGACTCTGAGGGTGAGCACGGCCCCGAGCCGGGTTTGCTGGACGACGGGCCTCTACCGACGGTCAAATTCCACTTCGCAGACCTCGGCCCTCTGAGTGCGCGCGAAACTCGTTTTGTCGCTGCACTCAATAAGCTCCCAGGGTTTCGTAATCTGACAGGTTTACGGTCACATCCAGGTGCCGTAAGACATATGAGAACCCTCGACACACAACTGTGCCTTCACTCTTCATCACTACGTTCCCTCGCAATCGAGTTCAGATTCGATCCGCGCGATGAATTTGAGATTCCATCCGACATTCGTGGTATGTTGCATGCCTCTTTACAATTCTGCCCTACTAATCTTTAATTGCTAGAGTGCACAGTGCACATGCAAAAAGGTCTCAACGCATGTGTGGCTGTTCGTGCATTGTCGATCACCTTGCACAACGAGCTTCGAGGTGGTCAGGAGTATTGGCAACTGCCGCCTCTTCTAGCTCCCCGTGGGGATGATCTAACATCTCGAGGGTGGAGATTTACTCTCGAACTGTTATCATTCCTTCCCGAAACCGTTCAGCTCGACGAGCTCGTACTCTCATACCACCTTAACGGAGCGGTTCCTCCCAACTTACAACATGAATTTGAGGGACTTCCCTGGCCAAAAATGCGCGATACGTGCCACCGATTCAAGCAGATCACATCTATATCCCTTCAATTCTCCTATCAATACGACGAAGAGGACGAGGACGAGATGGGTAAGAATGCGGCTTGTCAGATGGAATGGAAGAAGTGGGTCATTCGCGAGATGAAGGAGTTTGAGGCCAAGCTTGTGTTCGACAAACCACAGTAGATTTCGGTTCCCGTTCGATGGTTTCCTTTGAAGGCGATATTTACATGATGAGAAGATGTCTTTAGCCACCGCTGACAGGAGAGCTCGAATTTCAAACATAGAAATACAATGTCACAACTTACCGAATGACCGTGGTATTCGTGTGAGAACTCTATAGATCTACGCCACAAAGCGTCGGTAATCCATAAACGAAGCCTAACGCCGAGCACTTGCACGCCAAATTGCGAGCATCAGTGCTCTAACCGTCACATGGATGTGTCGTTGGCATCGTCATGGTAGCGAGCTCGATCGTTCACCGGAAAACCCAAGCCATCTGGTAAATTCACCCGTGGGGGATGACAACAGCCCTACGAAACAAGTCAACCAACACCACGACCGCCCACCACCAAAGCATTCAAATACAACAGACATTACCATTGGTATAATTCAATAAAAAGATGGAGGTATAACGAAAACAACAAAGAAAATGAAGAAATCGGCAGGAACAATTCCAGAGAGGGACACATGCATACACGGGAGCGGGCGGATTAATACAATCCTCGTCAAATCAACGTCATAATGGAATCGAAACGGGACAGCCAGCCAGCCAAAAACAAAAGAGGGGAGACGGAGGAGTAGAACGAAGGACGTGTGCGAGGCGAGAGGTATAGATATGCGAGGGGAAGGGATGGCGCGACGGGGTGGGTATGAAACAAGACAAGAGAGGGAGGGCATATTAAAGTCGTGAAGACACGGAGGCGCGTGAGGGGGTGTCGTATAGGAGGAATATAGATACGGAGGGTGGTTGGAAAGGCGATCATCGCTTGGTGAACACCTTGTTCAGCAGACCGAGGACCTTTGGTACGTTCAGCTGAACGTATTCGAGATCGAGAAGGTGTTTGTTGTCCTTTTGCTATTGTCGAAGGTACACGTTAGCTGTATATCTGTGGAATTAAGCTATATGTGCGTACCTTCTCAAGGAGATCGTCGATGTTAAGGTCCATCTCCAAGATCGCCTTCTCCCTCCCCTTATAGTGGAGCGCGATAATAAACGTCCCAGGCGTCGGCGAAGTGATATTGAAGTATATATTCGGCCGTCTGTACCACCAACACCATCAGCCCCTCCTTCAACTCTACCCATCAAAAGGAATGCAACGACTAACCTGTTATCAGGGACGTTACTCTCCACAATTATCCCCTCCTTCTCAAGCTGCGCATGCGTAAACCGATACGGCCCCAGCACCTGCGGCTTCACCGGCTTCTTCTCCTTCCCACCCACAGTAACGACCCCCACGCCCGTCGTCGCGCCCTTATCCTTACTCGCCGTCAACCGCACATTCTGCAAATACGCCTTATACTGCTCCAACTGCCCCCTCAAATAGTTGTTATGGTCGCATATCGTCTTGTACACCGCCTCCAGCGACTTCGTCTCCGCGATCACCTTCTCCTTCAAGTTCCCCAGATGCATCAATTCTGCAGATACTTCTTCTTGCATGAGGCTGTACCCGTCGGAGCGGTCCACGACTTTCTGCTCCTCCAACTCGCGCAGCATCTCCTTCACTTTGATGCCCCTGCGCACGAGCGTAGCGTCCTTGGTCGTCGCCGCGCGCTCCGCGATCGCAGCCAAGTTGAACGGCCGCTTGTCCGCTGCGTTCGGCAACGTACGGATGAGCTGCACGAAGATCGACTTGGTCTCCATGTACAGGATCTCAGCGGACGAGACAGAGTCCATCAAGGCGCTCTGGATGTCCTGGATGGGGGTCTCCCAGCGGCTGTAGAGTTGTAGCTCGATCGTCCGGTTCTCCTTGCGTGGTACTTGGGCGGGTGCCTGACCCAGCTCGTCTGTGAGGATGCGTAGATGTTGCTTGTCGTTCGGTGACTACAGGTGTCCAGCATCAGTGATTGGAATGGGGTGCTGTTAATGAGTGATAACGTACCAAAGCCTCGATGTGTTGGAGAATTAATGAGTGAGTGTTGTAAAGTTCGTTCAAGGTAATGTGTATCACGAGGTCCTTCTTCGACAGGGCCATGTATTGGTCCAACTATCCCAAGAATTGGTATCAGTGTCCGTTGCACATACAATAACGCGCATGCATACCTCGAGTGTATCGTAGAAATCGCCAACCTCGCACAAATTGTTCAAGAACTGGTTGATACGAGCCTTATTATTCTCAACAAACGGATTGAGAGTGATCATATACGCCTCCTTGGCATATGACGGCTTGTTCGCAAGATTCTGGAGCATCTTCGCAATCTGTGGCCATAGCATCGACATCAGAACTCCGGTATGTAAACAGCCTGCAATTGCAAAACGCACCAAAGTCAATGTTCTCCTGGGAAATTTGGCGGGAACGCCGTCAACAAGCATGTATGCCTGTGGCGTGACGATAGCGGGGTTGATGAATCGCAAAAAGAAGAACCCGCCGATCAACGAGCAGATGGCATAATCCGTCGCCTCCGGGTACTTGCGCTATGTTTTCCAAAGTCCACTTGGTCAACCTCGATCTCTGCACAATTGAGAACACCACACGTACTCTCGTCAAACTGCGAATCTGCTTGCAAATCCACCTAATCCCATACGGCACACTCTCCATACTCTCAATAATAGTCACCAAGAAGCTATTCGCAATCTCCATAAGCATCGTCAGCCTCGGCGCAATAATAGCCTGTACGTCGCTATTCGCCGCCGCGATCTCCGGCGGTACACCTCTCGGTAAATTCGGAGGCAAGCTCCCCGTCTCCTCCTCGATCTGAATGACCATCTGCTCGTACACCTTGACGGGGTTGATCTCGAGGTTGAGGTCCTTGTGCTCAATGAGGCTGTTAATCCGCTCGGCCAGCACGCTCTTCAGGTAACTCTGACCCGGCCCTCGACGAGTGTACGTCGTCATCATCCTCGACACCGGCGTGTTCGCGCGCAAAAGCGACCCAAACTCCGTCGCCGTCTCAAACTGCGAGCTCAGCACGGACTGAAACATCGTCAACAACAAATGCTCTTCCCGACTCTCGTACTGGTTGCCGTAGAGCGTGAACATGACCGTCTGGAGGAGGGTGTCGATCTCGGAGAGGGAGACGAGTCGGCAGAGGGCGGCGATGTGTCGCGGTTCGGATTGCAGGAGGAAGAAGAGGTTGGAGTATTGTTGCATCTTGCGGTCGTCAGGAAAGTGGCCTTCGGTCGCCTCTACGTCTTCCAGGTGCTTCTCGACTTCATGTTGCTAGGACAAAGGGATAAGCTTTGGTGGGGTGAGGAAGATTGGAAAGGAGACGACGAACCTCGTCGAGAGCCATGCGGTTTTGGATGAGCAGCCCGATGCGGGAGTCGAGGAAGCGGACGTCGCGCTCGAGGACAAAGTTGCGCTTCGACTGAGCAGAGATCCTCGACTTGAGTTCCCTCAGGCGTTTTTGCGCTATCACATCGTTCTGTTCATATTCCCAGCTCCACAAATACTGTCCCACATACCTCGTCCAAGTTCATCCTCAACCTCTACATCCTGCTCAGCGGCCATGCTAAACAGCGCAGTCACACTATAGCGGTTGGTATTTCTATTCGTGACCCGTCTCGAGGACATACTGCCAGGAGTCTGCGGCGACGTGGGGAGGTCAGAGTAAGATGCCATTGCTGGGGGCTATGAGTTGGCTGTCGGAGGGTGATGGTACAGCAGATGGGAAGGAGGCGCGAGGGGACAGGTTCGTTTGACAGGATCAGGAGAAGAGTTGGGTTGGCGACAGTCACAGACTATATCGTTGAAGGAGCGTAAAACGGAATCGTAAACAAAAACAGAGAAATATGAAGTTCTCGAGATGGTGGTTGGGAGACAAGGACAAGCCTGGGACGGGAGCGTGATCAAGTCGGCGGTGGTCGAGGGAAGGGAAAGAGGAGAGAGAGGGATGGGTGGGCGTCTACGGACTCTGCACTGCACAATGGCAGGTGTGATTTGATGGAACAACAACACAAACATATGCCCGTTTTCGAATTCGTATTATTTTTGACCTGGCGGGAAAATCAATGCCCGCAGCCATGGCAACGTTCGCGGATATCGATTCGGATTAGGCAGGTGTATATGTTCGTATTCCGGATACATACAATACTGATATCGATACAACATCGTGGGATTCCGTGATACATCGTGAGTAAGTATACACCCTGAGATCACCCTAAGATTACTCCGACCCTAATACTGCACGGATAGCTATAGTGGTTGCAGGTCACCAATTCTGCGGAGGCCAGTCAGGCAAAGACTGCAACGCAGCGTTGATCGCCTCCCGCACCCGCTTCTTCGACGCGAGGTCCCCGGACTGCCGATACCCAGAGTGCACTTCTTGCATCTGGAACGACGCGGCTGCGACGGTGTCTACAGAGCATCGTATCGTATCGTTGATCAGTGTCCATACGTACCCAAATATGCAGTGACCTGAGGATTGAGGGGACGTACCGGCGTTCGTCTCTGCTTGTCTCGCGAGCTATCATAATTGTGTGGGATCAGTCATGACAACTTAACACAATAGAGAATCTGAGACAACGGCGGTACATACCTGCTCCAACTGCTGAACCTGCCCCTGCCCATAACCCCCATACCCATACCCGCCTCCCGCCGGGCCACCAAACAACCCCTGCCCACCCATCGCCCTTACCCTCGCCTCAACTTCACCCTTCCGAGCCGTCCATGCGTTCTTTAGCGCGTCGAAGCTGTTGATCACCTACATCCACCAGTAATAATAAGTATATTGCACGAATGAACATCGAGATTGGAGGGAGATTGGAGGGAACGGACACACCTGTTTCCAAGCATACGAATCCCAAGCCTCCAACTCCGTCTTGTTCTTATGTACGAACTCTCTCGGATGCAAATCGCGGTACTGCCCGCCTCCTCCTCCACCTATCGATCCTCCTGGTATCGAAGATCCACCCGGTAACTGCCCACCCTGTCCCTGTCCCTGCCCAGGATATTGTGGTCCACTAGCACCCCGCCCAGTAAGCGGATCGAACTCTTGCAAATACTGCTGATTAAACTGCTGCTGCTGCTGTGGTGGTGGTGCACCACCGAACTGCTGTTGTTGGCCTGGATAACCGAAACCCGAGCCATACTGCTGCTGAGACTGCTGGGAATAGTACTGCTGCTGAGGTTGTTGTTGTGGAGGTTGTTGTTGCGGGTATCCACTCAACTGCGAGCTCAATTGTTGTCCGAACGAGCTCGTCGGCTGGAATTGTTGTTGTCCTCCCCCTCCCCCTCCACCTCCATAACCACCAGCTCCATACCCCGTCGTCTGACTACTCTGATTCTGCTGAGGGTATCCACCTGCTCCAGGCCATCCAGTTTGCTGAGGTTGTTGTGGCTGCTGATACTGCTGCGCACCCCCTCCTAATCCGCTATACCCACCACCCGGACTACTTACTCCAGGCGACGAAGGCGACAACCAAGCCGTAAACTGCTGCCCACTCCCACTCCCACTGCCCCCCGTAGCCTGATCGACAGCGTTGATATCCGGGTATCGAGAGAGTGCGTTATTCGGGTGGTCGATGAAGGGGTTGTTTGAGAGTTCGGGTGGTGGCCCGCCTGGGGTTCCGTATGGCGAGAATGCGCTCATTCGTGGACGTTGTGAGTGGCGATGAGAGAGTAAAGGACGATCAGGAGGGGGTTGAAGGACGATGAGGAGGGTGTTGATGACGATGAGAAGGGGTGGGAGGACGAGAGCGGCGATGGCTAATTGTGGCGGATCGGCTGCCGCAGTCGGCGGCGGTGAGGCAGGAGAGACACGTGATATGACGACACGCGTCTATGATCGCGGATTTGATGGATCTGACGCGACGCGTGCATAAAGATCAAGTATAAGTACGTCCGAGTCAAATTTGTTACCGTACTACGATCAACATCATACAAGGGTTTGCAGAGGTACAAAGAGTACGTATAGACAATTTTCGTCCGCAATAAGTACTTTCTACAGCGAGAGTCCCTTTACATCGGGTTGGGCAACGACCCCGGTGGGAAAATGGTCCTCAAACCATTAACCTGCTCTGGTACAGCTTCCTTCAACCCAGCCCCTCCGGGCTCCCCAGAAGTCTCCTCCACACGAGCAACGAGCTTCACACCACTCACACTCCGCTTCGCAAGTCGCGTAAGGCCATCGGGTATCCCGCACAGTCCCCCAGGGAGAATCTCGTGGCGGTTTGGCTACTCGCCTCAGGATCAGCGAACCCATCTCCCCAATCCAGGATTATCAACCCACCTTGAGATCGCCCGACTCAAGAAGCTTCGTAATCCCAGGCCACATCCTCCTCCCAAACTCATAATTAAACGGCCCATTCGCACCTCCATAAACACTAACAACCACCTTCCCCTCCTCACCCTCACTCGCCTCCCCCTCCTTCCCCACCACAGCCAAAAACACCACAACCATCTTCCCCTTCGGCGCCAAAATCTCCCACAACGCTTTCTGCACATCGGGCCAAGAGACAGCGTCGTATATCACTGAGATGGGAAGAGAGGTGATCTGACGGACGGCGGAACCGAGAGAGGCGTAGGGGACGGAGTGGTAGTCGATGACGTGCGTCGCGCCTGCTGCTTTGCAGTATTGTTCGTTGGACTTTGAGGCGGTTGTGATTATTGGGCTGAAGCCGGATGCTTTCAGGAGTTGGATCGCTATCACCGTATAATTAAGCATCAGCACCACGAATATCCTACAGAGAAACGGGGAATTGAAGTGCTGTACGTACCGAATTGACCGACGGAACTCGCGCCGCCGGTGACGATGGCCGGTTGACCAGCGTACTTCTTATAACCAGCCTCTTCCCAGGGAGGGGTGAGCGCGATGCCCCCGCGAGGTTTGAGTTCTTGGTACAGGCCAACTGCGGCGGTTGAGAATCCGAGTGGGATCGTAGCGGCGCCTTCAAACGATATGCTCGAGGGTACCTGGATCCATAAATACGCTTGTTAACGAGCTTAAATTACGGATGGAATGTGATGTGTTAACTGACCTTTGCGATCTGTTGCGCATCAGAAACGCTATACTCCTGAAAAGTCATCGTATTCGGATCCCACAGCGAGCTATAAAGACTACCAAAGGGTGTTCAGCACACATGTATATCTTCTAGTAACCGACATACACACGATCGCCAACACTCCACCCCTCAACCCCCTCTCCAACACTCACAACAGTCCCCGCACCGTCCAGCCCCGTAAGGGCAGGAAACCCATAATGGTCGACCCAGATACCGAGGTGGTGGATGGCGTAGTCTACTGGGTTGAGTGCTACTGTGGCGTTCTTGATTAGGACGTACCCGGGTGCGGGGGTGGGTGTGCGCCGGGGGGTGAGGGCGAAGGGGGAGGCTGGGGAGGAGAATGTTAGGGCTTTGTGGGATGCCATTTGTTGAGTTTAGGAGGGGGTAGTGTGGTAGTCACTGATTTTAGGATCGTATGAGAACAACTTGAACCCCATGTTCATCTAGACTTATACGAAAGCATGTTTTCCGAGTGTCTCGGAAGTTGGGACAGACCAGCCGTTGAGCGGCGTCACATCTCCGGCTTGTTATGTTATGCTTATCAGGTTACCACTATCGCGCCGTAAGAACGCGTATGTACAGTACTGCGACAGTTCTCAGGCTCCAGCAGTATCTACGCAACTTAGCTACATTCAAATCAGATGGCAAGTTTTCCGTTCAAACGGAATTCGACTCACCTGAACAGTGAATGGGTAGCACTTGTATGCTTGTTTGATGTATTCCGGTGTACGAGGCTGGTTCACAATGCTCACGGAGAGACGCTATATACCGACCCTCGGGCCAGCAGGGCAGACATCACACATAGCATGTGTGTATGGGAAAGGAGTGCAGAAGAGATCGTGCATGAATAGATTACGAAGGCAATGTCAGAATCAAACGAACGACTGGGGTGATGCATGGAAGCGTGAAAAAAGATATGCATGAGGAAGAAAGAGAAAGAATAAGTGCGAGTAGCAAGTAGAACGTAGAATAAAGGCGAGATCACCATCACGAACGCGAAGCGCGCACAAAGTCAGCCAAATACTTCTTGAAGCTCTTACTATCCAAGTCCCTCAGCTTCGTCGCAAACTCCACAGCAGCGTCGTTCGGCCAGCCTTGCGACGGCAAGAACACCGTCGTGAAGAAGTCGTACGCTTCTTGCCCGCGAGCTTTGGCCACCGTCTGCAGGAAGTTGCAGATCTCGTGCAGAACCTAAACAACATTGATGATCGTCAGCGAAGAATAAGCAGGTGAGACGAGGATGCTGGGCTTACTACGAGCATCTGACCGTCTTTGATGTTGAACTGTGGCGATGCGAGGACGGAGAAGGCGGCGGGGATGAGTCTCTCGTAGACGAATCGTTCGAACCCGGGGATCGCAGAGCTTTGTTCGCCGTTGGTTGGTTGTACTGGTGGTACCCAGACCGTCACGCATCGACCGAGGAACTGGAAGGCGGACCTCTGACTGCTGGGATCCGAGACATCTTCGGCTAGTTGCTGCATGCTACCCAGCAGTGCTTCCAGTTGCGGCTGATTTCCTGTAATGAAGGTCGTATTCAGCATATTAGGCGATACACGAACATGAAGGTGTACGCACGTGAAGAGGTGAATATGCCGTGCAGTTTCGAGGCCATGATGTTGTTGAGGAGTGTGAGATAGGCACGTTTGGTGTCGGTGTACATCACTTGGTCGTCTGTGCCCGTGACCGGTTGAGATAGTATGCCGTTGATGTGAGCGCTCAAAGGGCCGATGAGCTCGTCGAGTACGTCGAATAAGTCTCCCTGTGTGGCGTTCAGTGAAGTTCTTTGAGCAATAGCGAATTGTCGCGTACCTGTAGTCGGTGGACAAGGAGCCCAATGAAAGTCATGAAGTCGATTAGTTCCGAGGGCTCGAAGTGCGCGAGGAGGTTGCCCATTAGTGGAGGAATTAGGTGCGTAATATATGATCCTGTAGTAGCCAAAATACGAGTGAATGCGTTCCGGGTCTGGAGAGACGGTCAGAGAAGAGGCTTCAAAATATGCACGAAGTTACATACCGCGTCTCTGATCGCTCGTAGGACATTGAGCGCTTCTAATGAAACCAAGATAGCTTGGGCAATCTGCGTGAAGATCTCCACGGGGGGCAACAAATAGCCTTCTGGTATGGGCGAAGGGAAGTCGGGGAAGCCCTTGGCAATGTTGCCCAAGGCCATGATATTATGGTGGACTTTGAGGATCGGCATGACGTCCTGTGTACCCTTTGCTGCCCGTAGGTTTTGCGAGAGGTCGTCCAACATAGGATTGGTGATAGACGATAGCAGTTCGTTACGCTGTTCTGGTGACTTGTAGAACAACGATACCAGCGTTCCGACTGTCTCGAATAGGTACAACTGGGCGTCGAATATGCCTGGATGCTTGATTGCCTCTGCCAAGAGATCCTGTTCTGGGCTCTCGAGCTCTGGCAAGTCCACCTGGATGACCAGAACATCCCGGAGACTCTGGATAAGTTTAGCCGCCAGTTCCGGGGTGATTTCGTTCCGGTCTTCCTTGATGAAACGGTGGAAGAGGTAGAATACCCGTGAGCGTAAGCTGGATTCTGGATTGTGTATGCCCCTGCAGGAAGGTTAGCGTTCGATTTTAATTGACGTCATCAACGCAAAGGTCCTCACCTCGCGTCTACCATGGCTTCTAGCGTAGGCACGATGCACTCTTTTCGTACCTTGAAGAAATCGCCATACCGCGATGTCGTCTCAAAGAACTGCATGACTACTGTCTTATTAGGATAGGCGGAAATGTTGGACTGGACTAGAGTGTAGAGCATCTCTCCGTGTCGTGTTAGAGGGTATGCGGAATAGTCAGTCTCTTTCCTCTTATCCTTGGCGACTTCAGCAGGCGTCTGACAGAATGCAGCACGTCCTTTCGTACCCGCTATTCGATTGAATGAGAAACGATTCATAGTATTGGGATGCTGTTGCTTACTTTTGTTGATCTCGCCGAAGATATAAACGATGTATACTGCAAGCTCCGCGTCATGCCACTTGACAGGTACGCCGGACTTGTAGGCGTTCATGGTACCCAATGCGAGGTTGCTTAATGCATCGGATACAAGGCCCTGATCGATCACGAATACCGCGTCCATGAATGTCCGTAGATCCTACGCATTCTGTCAGGTCCAGCTCGCAGCCAACCTAAATTGACAACTACCTACCTTGCGTAGTGTGTCAAACTCCGCCTTATCGTCCTCATCCATATCCTCCAGATCGGCCTCTTCATCCCATTTGAGTTTCTGCAGGATCACATTCAGTAGCTGTGTCAGGAAAGATCGCCGGGTCTCGTCCAGAGGATCAGACGTTGATTTCCTTTCACGCTTGTACTAGGGTAGATGTGAGTGGCGGACGCCCAAGATTGGATATAATACATACGCTGCCGAGAACGGTCTGCAGGAACGGGAATATTGTTGAGCAAGTGTCGTCATATTCGTCCGCCATGAACCGAAGCATAACAGGCAAAGTCTGATTCAAAAGCTGTGTTGCCTCGTTCTTGACATCTTCTATTGGGCATTCCTGGAATTGCGTCACATCAGCAGCTCAAATACGTCAGAGTAGCAGAGTTGTCTTACATCCACTAGCTTGCTCAACTCGAGTCCCAGCATGTTCAACAATCGCCCGAGAGCTTCACGATATGACTCTTCGCCTTCGTCGATTTCCGATCCCCGTATAGCTTGTTCTCCCCGCGTCTTAGTTTCCAAAGCATCAATGACCTGCGCAAGCGAGAGGACTTTGATCAACTGGAGCTTGTCAGTTGGCTCCTTCAGACCCTTTCCAACGATTTTTGTAATCGCCCCGCACGTAGCCAAACGTATGGGAAGCGACGAGTCGGACAACAGATTGAACAGTAACGGGATGGTCGTAGGCGTCACGGTCAGATTGATGTCAATCCATCCTATACGCGAAGTTGGCGGCGATTCAGCGATCCGAGAGATGACCACCAATTATTACTCACCTACATAGGACGCAAAAGTCCTAATCCCCCAGTCCACAACTTCGGTCACCGTGTCCAGCTCCCGCTCTGCAGGCGAAGAATCACCTTTCCTCAGCCGTCCCATCCTTTCTACCCCATCCGCCACAATTGTAAGAACCGCCTCATTGATTGCACTGGCATCCCGATCCCTCACCGCGTCCCTTACGCGTGTGTCGCGTGCGTGCCGCGCAGCGCTATATGTGCGTGCAGACTTGATGATCTGATCCGCGACCTCACCGGAAATCTCGAGAACGAGGTGGAAGAAGAGGAGAGAGACGTGTGCGTTGAAGGTTGATTGGGATGTTGACTCTGGTGGACGGATGAGGGTGAAGAGGTCGGCGAAGAAACTTTGCCATTGGTCTAGGTAGGTGGCGAGGAAGAGGAGGGTGAGGGTATGAGAGAACTTGTTACGGATGACTTGAGAATGAACAAAGCTCAATGAGACAATGTCAAGAAGACAGAATATAGCAGATGACTCACATACTGCGCTCGCTTCTGCAGGCCCGTAGAGATATTCCGACTGTATGTAAGAGATAAAGGATTGTCTCAAGACCTGGAAGGCATCGTCCTCTAGAGGTTCAAATCTGCGCAAATGTAACAAAGGTTCTGCACCACCATTCCTCTCTTAAGTCACAAGACCACTCACCTATTATCCAGGAAGTCCTCTAGTACACGCAACGCGAAGAATCGCGCCTGTGGCGGATATTTTCGACTTCCATCCGGTCCAGTCTCGACAAACAACTCAAGCGCAACCCTCCACGTATTCGCCGAGTTCTGTTGGACTGTAGAGAGAAACTCCAACGCTTGATTGTGTAAAGCACCTTGTGTGGGGTCCGCGGCGATGAGAATAGCTTGTACCAGTTGGTTTAGGTCTGCCATGACGGAGGTGACTAGTTGACTCGCGGCGCGTTTACAGTATTTTTTCGTGATCGTGGGGTCGTTAGTATGCGTCGCTTTACGTGCGATTTCAGGATCTGTCGAACAGAAAATACCTCAGACGCAAAGCAGATAGTGGGAAGGAGTAAGATGAAAGTCGATGCAAGGAGGTTGGTGCAAATGACTGAATCTTTTGGTCGCGTGCACGTGGCTAGATCGGGCAATAGATTATCTGGCCACGATTTCCGACACAGTATGTGGCGTTGGACGGTGATCTCATGTCTTGTCTGGAAGAGGCAAATTACAAAGTCAAAGTACGCAGTACATGCACATATTGAAAAGTGATAAGTATAAATACTGTATAAATCAGAGCATAGCGGACGGGCTTGTGACGCGTGACCAAAAGTTTGTTAGCGGATGAGCGGACGAGGA